>JAHWFP010128710.1:0-21168 GCA_023313725.1 Lithobius niger | reverse complement strand
AAACATTATCAATCGGGTATCCTCGCCATTAAAAGTGAGGGATTTAACGTGTTTGTTTTCTACTCTTCAAGCAAAGAAGCTTAAAACGTAAAAGTGGGGGAATCCTTAGAATTCGGATAATCACTTGTTTCATTGGCCGAAGCGGCGAGAACAACATTACTGTACTCAACCCACACATTTGAATTTGGTTGCTTATTTGTTTGTTTGTTTGTTGCCTTTGTCTAACGCTCCAGCTTCCACAAAAATCATCGCATAAACTTGGTTTTGATTTGGAGGTAAATCTCCACCTCAGATTTGTTGTAGTTTTAAGTGTTAAAGACAAAAATTCCTTGAAAACCCAACTTCTAAAAAACAATAACTTAGAAGTCTTAAAAGTTACATTACAGCGGGCAAGCTCTGCCATTCATTAGTTGCTATCCCCCTGTTACGATCTCCCTTCCAGAATGTAATAACATTTATTGACAAAAACAACAACGTTTGTGATGCGAAAAAGTACTGTAATCACAAATTCAAATTGAACATTCGCATATCTGTACAAGGTGACCTTGAACACCATTTGGAGAGTCCACATTTCGGGGTTGACAGACGACTTCTTGTTAATACAGGGGTTTGTTAAATCACTTGATGACTTAAATCTAAAGGTGACATTGTGATCCTTTGTTCTCGTTTACTGTTCGGTAGTTCTCTTCCCTAAGTATGGAGTATCCAGACATCGAACTGGCAGACATGCACTACATGTATGGTCTTGCAGATGGAAATGCATTGGAAGCACGACGTCTCTACGCTCAAAGGTATCCAGACAGGAATTTGCCATGTGCTAGAACGTTCAGTCGTATCCACCAGCGCTTACGGGAAACAGGCTCATTTGGGAGACGGACATCGGATGCTGGAAGACCCAGAACTGTGCGAACTGTTGGCTTGGAAGACAGAGTTCTCCAGCACACAGCAGAAAATCATCGGATAGCACACGACGCATTGCACGCAGAGAGGGTGTCAGTAATTCGACGATTTGGGACATTTTGCATCATAACCTGCTATACCCCTACCATTTGCAACGTGTCCAAGGTCTTGGCGAGGCCGACCTTCCACCACGACGAGCGTTCTGTGTGCGACTGAATCATGAATGTGGAGCAGACGCTCATTTCCTGCCGTCTATCCTGTTTACAGATGAGGCTGGCTTCACACGTGATGGCATATTCAACTATCACAACAACCATCTTTGGGACCATGCAAATCCGCACGAGGTACAACAATCTAGACATCAACAACAATTTAGTCTAAACGTTTGGGCTGGAATTGTTGGTGATCATTTGGTAGGGCCTTTTTTTCTACCTCGACGCCTAAATGGAGAAACCTACCTCCATTTCCTCCAGTATGACTTGCCCCAACTACTGGAAGACGTTCCCCTGGCAGTCAGGACACGAATGTGGCTTATGCACGATGGTGCACCTGCTCACTTCAGCCTTTTGGCCCGACATTACCTTGATGGAAGCTTTCCTGACAGATGAATTGGACGTGCAGGCCCAATAGCATAGCCTACTAGATCTCCGGACTTAAACCCATTAGACTTTTATCTTTGGGGACACTTAAAGTCACTCGTGTACAGTACACCAATTCTCAATGCTGATGTACTTCGCCAAAGGATTGTGGATGGATGCAACCAGATTCGCACAACCCCTGGAATCTTTGAACGGGTTCGTCGGTCCATAGCGCAGCGGCTTCGGAACTGCATCGAGGCAGAGGGGGGTCATTTTGAGCACCTACTATCATAAAACGCTTACGTTTAGTTTGTTTTCCGTCGTATTTATCTTTTTGAGTTGCTTGTCACAGAATGTTCTGGAGAGGAGGTCTTTTGCGGATGCGTATTGCAGTTAATTGCAGCAGAGCCGCAAATGCAATGATACTCAGTAAAACTTTGAGTAGCCATCTTCTGTTTACTTAATGATGTTTCATTTCTCGAGTGTTTTCAATCACACAGTAATGTGATACGATGTGTTTTTTCTGGTATGTACAATTTGTTTCATTAAAGTACAAGACCAAAGCAGTTACTCCTCTCTTCCCCCACGTTTGATCCCCCCCCCCATAAGAAAATTACCTCTCCCTCTGATAAGTTGTGCGACCCAATACTGTATTATGAAGTACTGAAATACCAGGTATGATATGGCACATATCCTGAGTTTGGAATGGAAACGGTGAATCATTACGAGGTATTTAAGAGCTGTTTACCCCAAACCTGGGGGGGGGGGGGCTGTAACTAAAGACTGGTGCATTTCCGAACACATGTTTATAGGACTTTTTCTTCTTATCTTTGATCACACAGCGGACCCTCAAAATATTTGACACCAATTTCCGAACACCCTGTATATGCACGTGTTTAATGCTGCCTATGGATGTTTCCTCTTGGCCGTGTCAGTCTGGCTCAGCATTAGGACCTCGGTTTTTGGTTACAAAGGTCGTGGGTTCGATTCCCCGCTCAGACAGTCTGACATATAAGTCCAAATGGCAGCGTAAATAGGTTTGCATCTGAATTTATTTAATTTGTGAGCCTTTGGCTTTCCGTTTTAATCGGTACTCCAAACCTACCTACCTACCCACCTACCTACTTACCTACTCCAAACATACCTACCATCAATTTGTGAACTGATTGTTGTGTCTTATAATGATATTCCATTGGATGAAACCTCACATCCCATAACAGCATTCAGTAATCCGGGGACACTTTTTGAAGCCAAATTTATGATGTTTGGGCTCAAAAGTGCGTTTAAGGTCTTCCAACGGATTGTTTATAGCTGACGTGAACGACTAAATTCTTGGGATTATATCAATACCAAGACAAGATGATTTGGTTCTCGTTAGCTCAGCTCTGGAAGAACATACGTAAAAGGTTGTTTTGTCTTTGGTAGACTTGCATTCTCAAATTTGACAGTTAACCTTGATACGTTTTTCTTGTGCCAGGTGAAACTCGCAATTTGAGCTGCATTCTTTCTGACAAAGTATTTTGTCAAATGTGGTTAACGTAAAAGTCGTTGTCATTCTTAATACTCCAGCTAGATTGAAGGAGCTAAGGTGTTTTCTTGGCATGACGATGTGTGGAACTTTATTCTTATCGTGCTAAACCAGTTTTCGAGCTTCTTAAATCATACAAGAAGTAGTTTTGGTCTGAAGAATGTGACTTAGCATTCAACATATTAATTTCTAAATTAACTTGTGCTCCAATCTTTGCTCAGCCAGATTTCTCATGTTCTTTCGTTATACTTTGCGATAGCTCCAGTTCTGGTTTTCTGGCAACACTTTCTGTGGATGGTGAAATGTTCCCAGAGTCATTTGTTTAGCAAGTCATGCTTTGCATAAAAACGACAAGAAAAATTTCCATTTGTGGAATACGAACCCTGAGCTGTTCTATGGTCTGTAGAGTTGGTCTGACTATGGGTGGAGAGCAACAACTTTCTTGTCAACAAAGGCCACAAATCACTTGAATGGCTTCGATCAGCAAGGGATCCAACTGGAAGATTGTTTGGGAAGAGACTTCACTTGGCTGCACATGATTTGACATCAAGTACAAGTCTGGCTACACAAACACCATTGCTGATTGTTTGAGACAGATTCTCCTAACAACAATTAGAATCTTGGGATGTGGAACGGAAATAAAAGCTGCTCAAGTTATCGACCATGTTTTGAAGCTTGTTCGTGATTTTCTCACCGATGATACACGCTTTCCTATATCGGCCCTTAGTCATAGAGCTCAATAGATTTATTATGCTGCTACCATTCTTGGCGGTCACATTGGTCGTTTTTATCCTGAAAAGAATGATGGAATGCATTTCTGTATTTTGATTCCTCCTCTGGTAAGAACAAGACTCACCGTTCAGGCTCATCTGGGTATTGCCACAGCTAATTTTGATGTTTCACACACCGTTCAACATGTGCACAAGTTCTGTTCATGGTTTGGCATGGCTGATGACGTAGTGGGGATTTATAATATCAAGCAGGTTTCATTCTTTTATTACTAATTACAAGGTAATCACGCAGTATGCACGATTGGTTCCATCAAGTCTTTGTTGAGTTGTGGCTGTCATAATAGTGTCGGGAAGTCTGTATTACGACCATGAGAGATTTCGAAGCCTGACACCTTCATCTCAGAGAAATATACGACCAAAATAAAGGTCCACCACATCTTGTCTTCTTTCAATATAAAATTTTCACTATTGTGATGGTGTGTTTCTTTATAATTTTATAATTGCAGCAGTTTGTGTTTACTGATTTGTCTTTGTTGCACGTTGACTTAGAAAGATGGTGAATGTTTTCCCCTGAAATTAGTAGTGGCAGCAGGCTGCAATTATTTGTTGTATCCTGATTTATCATCTGCTTTATTTCCTCAGTTAAGAGAAAAACATATATATAAAGTCTAATAGTTGATTAAATTGCAAATTTAAGTTAAAATTAATAATTGTGTCCCATATAAATATTTATAAATATTAAGTGCAATCTGTTCACCTTTTTTTCTTTCTGTTACATTCTTGGACGTGGAATTGTCAGAATTGTAGTAGGGGTTTATCATATCTGAAAAAACAATCACATTTTGTTACATCAGATCAGAATAACCATCATCAGAATGCCTTAAGCAAAAAAAAAGTGTGTAACTAAATTACTCACTGACTGAATAATCGACTGACTAAATCAAATCAAACATAAAATTTCTAATAACATAATCTTAGCTTTTGATAGTTTACCAAATTTTTATTTCCATCCAAATGCCTACATTATTTTACATAAACTTAAACTCCCTTTCAAATAATAATGAAAATATTAACATGTTTACTTCAATTAGTTTAACCCTACATCTTCGAGCAGACATTGTCAGTGTCTCGTGTTGGAAGTTTAGGTATCACGCAATATCACATAATAATTAATAGGCCTTCCTTTTTATCAATGAAACTCTTATTTCGAAAGATCCTCATACTCGAAGACTCCCAGTTTTCTGCTGGCCGTTCTTTGTGACCGTTCTTTGTTTGATCTGTAAGTTGATGACTATGGATAGCTGTGAAAAGTTGTTTTATTCACCAAGAATTAATAGTTTTCTATAACTACTGTGTTCTTCCTTCACAGAAAAATTCTAGTAACAGCGTTTTGATATTAAACCAACTGCTAAAAGGAAATAGCAGATGCAATGCAAATAATTTATGACAATCACGTATGAAGGTTATGATTCAGTCTCCAGACAGAATTTACTATTCTCAAGTCAGTATTGAACTGGTTTACAGGGTCATTCTGATGAAGTATTAGTCCGGGTGACCGGGTCACCAAGTCTGAGCACCAAACCCGGAAATTCTGGTCAGGCCTAATGACCCGAAAATCTGGGTCAGACCCATTTACTCTGAATTTCGGGTTAGCTGTGAAGACCTAGCCTGATCTGGTGAGCTGGACAGATTCTGAAACCCACTAATCTCAAACTAAGGTACAGTTTATGCTGCTATAGTCAATTCTTTAAGCTTAACGATAATAATATTTCTGTTTTTGTTTTTTCATTTCCAAGTGATGTCGTAAAGAAGAAAATTAATTATGTTGTAAGGTAATGTGTGACATTTCTGATGGCTTAAGGAAACAATGCAAGCATTTGTTTTCTGGTAGTAGTTTCCCAATTAAACTCCTTTTTTTCAAATGGTTCGAAACTTTGTAAACAAAGCTGGGTATTTGGTAACAAGGTGCAATCATCGAAGACTTTAAGGAACAAGCTTTCATAAGCAAACAAAATTGATCCATCTGATAGTTAACCCACCACACGATCCGTGTGGTGGCTGGTTTCCCGACAGAGCTTGTGACAATCTGCTACCATGAACGTAAATCCTTTTTATTAAGTAGGTAAGTGACACCGGTAAATTCGAGTTTCGATTTCCGGCTGTCAGCCAGTAAAAGTTGTGCTTTTTTTGGTTTCCTCAAAATATGTGGATTTGGTGCCTTTTCTCACGTTGCTTCTTATCAGGTCTGTCTGCTGTTTCAGGGAATACCCATTAACAAAACTGGTGCCAATTATTGTCCATGGTAGTGCATTCTTCTACGTTTATCGCGAATGTCTGTGCTACTATTGTTTTCATGACTGGGCACCGAAATCTTGCCTTCTGTCAATGTCAGTTCAAATCCGGGAAACGGACAAATTGGCAAAGACTTTCTTTATTCCCTCTCCTGTATCATCTGGGACGGTGATGGTTGCATTTGTAATTCGAGGATAACTTGGTGATTGTTCCCAGATTTTTTATCATTTTTCTTATTCGTTTTCTTTAATATATTTTCTTTTCTTGGTTATTGAAAAGTTTCTCGTCTCGTTTCCAGACATTTTCACGGATCCCGGTGAAAGTGATCCAGGGTAAAACCCACGGCTCTACCAGAAGCATAATCACTGAAACACCTCGTACTTGATTCTGTGCAAACCCCAAATTCGACTGAAAGGAGACAAATGAAAACGCCACCTTCAGCTAAGTCTACACCATCTGACAGTGCTATTGATCTTAGATCTTTCCTCTCGGGTAGTCAACAAAATTGACGGCTTTAGCCATGATGAAGACCTGGGCCTGACAGAACTCAACGATAAGGTACACTCTGTTGTGCAGGAAATTATGGCTTCTTTAGAGACTAAATTTTTGGCATTAAATCTAGCTTTGAGACTTGGACGTGGGACTTTGCCGACAACAGAAACTAATTTTAGAAGTCTATGTGGAAGATTTAGAAAAAAATGTGAGGAAAAACGGGAAAAACTTTTGATGTGCACCAAATTATTCGTGTAAAGGTGTGAATCAGTCAAAATTCCAGCCGAAGGCAGTCGACTAGAAAACCTTTCAGCCAATCACCCAGAGTGTTGGGCTTCCAGATTCGGGGGATACCGCTGTAGTTTCAGTTAAAATTAACCTTTCGGGTTGTGGGAAGCTGACAGTTTAATCACCTCGTGTTAGTCATCCATATGACCATCACAGACCCTTAGAGGACAATCACTTTGTGATGGATTATTTATAAGAAAAAAACATTACTTTTTAAAAGAGGACGTTATTGTCTTTCGTCATTCGACTTCCAAGCAACATGCTCCTGCCCAGAATGAGTGCTTGCCTCCAACTGAGCAGCATTTGAATACAAAGAATCACCACGGACTTAAAGCACGCTTCAACCACATCCCAAATGTCTCGTTATTGTGTGACGGAATGAATCGAGTTCACAACGACAACCTGGTTTTACGGACTAATGTTGCAAACCAGACCAGCACCTTGGTCACAGAGTCTCAAAACATCTTGGACAATCTACTATCATTGGCGAATTAAATGTACGTAACCTGCGTGGAAGCAGTCACAGCAAGTCAATAACATTAACTTTACGTGGAATGATGGTAGAGCATCTGTCTGCTAAGTTAGTCGACCAACTTAAAAAAGCGATCGGAGTGGTTCATTTGTTATTTGTGTGGGAATTAATAATGAAGGGAAAATGCCCCAATTGCATTGCCTTGTATCTTTTGGAATTTTTTACTTCACTCACGGTTTGTTTGCTCTAAATTTGGTATCACCTTAGTCAGATTGTTTCCAAGACTAGGGAGTGAGCACGGGGTTACTGACGCATTGATCTCACACAGAAACAATGTCATCAGGAAAATGTGAGTTGATGATAATTAGTCTTTTCTCTTGCTGGATAGGGAAATTCTTCAGGATCCTACAATGCATGCCAGGGAAAAATTCATCTTACTGCACGAGGCAAGATGCTGCTACATCAGAAGTTATCCCTGTTGTATGATCCATCTCTAAATTTTTTGATGTAACTGGGGAAAACCCCCTACTAGAAATCTTCAGGAAAGGTGTTACTTTCATTCCAAACCTTATGTAACATGTGTTTTCTTTAACGCACGAAGCACTGTCAGAAATTTGGGTTGTTTTGATTCGTGATGGTTGTTTTGATGTTTTTATTGTGGAGATATGGCTACACACTGAATTCACTGACACAATGATTGTTGACAAGAACAGGTATGGGGTTTTGATGTGGGTCTGTGGCAGTCGTGGGGGAACGTTGCTCGTTGACACGTCAACCTTGGTTGAGGGGTTGGTAATTTCATTGCCAGACCAGAATAACTCCTTTACTTTTGTCACTTTCCCAATAGTAGATAAGAAGACTCAGTTGTAAATGTTTGTCAATTCTTGGCCAAAAGCCTTACTAGGGAATTCACAAATGTAATTTGGGGTGATTTGAACTTACCGACGGTAAACTGGAGGACTAGGAGGGCCAGCAACAGTAGTCTAAAAAGGCAATTGGGCTGTCCCGTCACATCAGAAAACCCAGATAATACAAAACCCAGGAAAAAAAAAACCAGGAGAGGTATCTTTCAGGGTGAACCTCTTCTTAAAAATTAATATAAATATTATTTAAAAAAAAGATAAGTTATGGATTCAAGTTCAATCATTCTAAAAGGTGCTGAACTAAGCTGTAACTTTAAAACGCCAATATATCTAAGCCCTAAAAAAAGAGTATGAAATGGCACTCATTTCGTTGGATACGTACTACAGCATTTTCAACGTACACACAGACAACAATGAATTTTCATACACCATCGACGGTGAAGCAAACTGGATCAAGGTGCGAGTTGTTCCCAGTGATTACGAAATTTCAGACTTAAATAATTTTAAACAGTCTACTTTGGAAGGAAGTGGTCACAAAAAAATGCCATCGTCTTAGAACCAAACCACAATACCTTAAAGACAAACTTGGTTATAAATAATCTGGTCTATGGTGTTTCGTTTCTGGGGGATAATAACTTAGGAACTGTCCTGGGGTTCATTCAGGGAGTTTATACTAAAACTCAGCAAGGTCAAAAATCTGTGGACATAATGGGGCTCAATACAATTTTCGTTAATATTAACATAATCGGGTCTTCCTACGTGAATGACGACACTCAACCTTTCATATACGCTTTTTATCCCGGGCTGCCACCTTGTTATAAGATGATATTTTCCCCTCATAATTTAATTTACCTTCCCGTAACTACTGACAAGATTCGTAATACTCGTATCTGGTTAACTTCTCAAGATAATGAAATGATAAATTTAAACGGGGAAACCCTTACCGTCAAACTTCATCTGAGGTTTAAAAAATTATTTTGTACGTATTAAAAAAAATGTTAGTATTCGAAAGAAAAAAAAATAATAATTGGAAAAGGATTCATCGTAGATAATAATCAATTAAGGACAAAAAACGCAGCATTCATCAAATTTATAACGAGAGTGAGAAGATGAGTTTAACGGAACATTACCCCGATATAAACGAATCTTTACAACAAGATTCTTCCATGTAGAGCTACGCATTTCACGATAGTAGGAACCAATCTAAACGACGTCAATTCGGAAATTAGAATCGTAATTGAAAACAGGATTTGTTCCTACACGTCGCGAATAGTTATCTTCTGATTAAAGGCAGGTTACTGAACGCCGACGGTTCTAGTTTTGCCGATGCGGACGTAGTGTCTCTCATCAATAATGGTTCCATGTACCTGTTTTCCAGCATTAAATATCACTTGGGCGATAAGCTAGTGGAAGAGTTAAATTACCACGGTTATGGGACTCTCTTGAAAGGTCTCTTTACGTACGGTTCGACCAATCAAGTGTCGTTGCTGGGGAACTGCTGGGCACTAGATGCAGCAAAATCTCCCGATGCCAGTTTGTACGATAACATCGCATTCAAATTAGAGCATTCCATCATCGTGAAGGAGACAACTCCTAAAGGAAGCTTCTTGTTCGCCATTCCTCTAAAACACTGCATGGGATTTTTCGAAAATTATGACAAGGTCCTGTACGGTGCCAAGCATGTCCTATCGTTGTCTAGGGCGAGCAATGACGATGCTGTATTCAGACCAGCTGCAACAGCCGTTGGGAAAGTCAAATTGAGTAGCGTTTTGTGGCACGTACCGCATGTTACCAAATCCGACGAGCAAAAACTCAAGCTTTTTAGATACATAGAAGGTGGGACAACGTGGACTTGGGTTTTAGGCACTGGCATTACGATAGTTGCGAACTTCCTCAGAGCACTAGTTTCACATGGTGCGTGCTTACTACTTCGGCAGTTGAAAAACCGAGGTGGGTTATTCTAGCTCTGCAGACTAATAGAAAAGATGCACAAACTAAAAATCCAGCCGTATTCATTCATTGCAGTCTTCAAGATGCTCACGTAACTTTAAATTCCGAACGTTACCCGTTCTTGTACTTGAACATAAATTATGCTACTGGAGAATACTAGATCCTGTATAGAATGCCACAAGAGTTTAGACGCACTTTGTACAATGTCGGGGACTTGTGTATCGATTTGGTGCAGTTTGAAAAGACGTATCCTCTAGTGGTTTTGGACTGTTCCAAGCAATCAGAGAAACTTCAGTCTGGCATCGTCAAGTTGAAATTTAACGCCGCGGTTCCAGCTAACACAACGTGCCACGCGCTGTTGATTGGAGATAGAAAAATGAGTTTCAAATTGCATAAAGGTAAAGTAAAAGTGGTTATTTAAAAAAAGAGAGATGGGGAAACAAAAAAAAAACAAAAAGAAGTACGAACAGAAAAAATGGAGTAGGGTGAAAAGAAAAAAGATCGCGAAACGAGGTGGGTTTTTACCATTGTTGGCATTGCTGGGACCCATCTTAGCCGGCGTAGGTGGTCTAGCTGGAGGTGCTGCCGGTATCACCGCTGCAGTTAAAAAGAGCCAAAACGACGCTAAGGTAATGGAAGAACTGGTGAGACAACAAGAAAATGGAGGGTTTGGGATTGAAACGTAAAAAGAAAAAAAAAGCGAATCGTGGCAGAGGGCTCTTTCTAAGGCCAGTGAAGGACTGATCGATTTTACTAAACCGTTAACGAATCTCGATTTAAACAGATTAGTCAAAGTTTTGAAAATTCCTAAATACAGAGGTACTTTTAGCAAGGATCGTCTGCCGTTAAAACCTAAACCTCGTGGCGAATGCGGCATTGTTAATATCGAAAATGTTCACGATGGAAACGGAAGTCATTAGGTGGCTTACTCGACAGTTACTGACACACCCTGTTATTTTGACAGTTTCGGCAACCTCGAACCACCGACATCTATTTCGGAGTATTTGGGTCCCGTTAAATACAATTACGACAGGGTGCAAAATTTTAATCAAACATTGCGCGGTCATTTCTGTTTATTTTTTCTAAGTTTCTCGTTCAAGGTATATGAATACGAAGATATTTTAAGACGGTTAGCTCTTTAACTTGGTTATCCCCATTGTTCTTCGTATGGATTGGTATATGGTCTCTGCTTTGACCATGTTATACAACGAGTCTAGGTTAGGTCTATATCTATCTAAAAATCTTTATCCTCCTAGCTTGCATATCAGCCATTATAAAAATCACGTGACCATCGCGCACGATGATCAGTATTTCCATTATATTTAAAGTTGATGGTTGGACAAGTCTCTCGAGACCGAGATTAACTTGAAATCTTTTGTCTTAGGGTATACTTTTCGATAAATCCAAAAACCTAGTTATTAAACACTGTATCTTTATATCTGGAGGGTCTGAACTAGATATATAGTCTCCGCTACTTGTTATACTCATTCCCTGGATATACCAACCGGATGTTGATAAGTAGTATTGGCGAGGATAGTTTCTGATACACGTGAAAAAGTGACCTTTAGTGTAAGGACTAGTTCCGCGAAAGTAACTATACAGTCTATACGTGGGATTTATATATCTTTCCATCACAAAACCGGTGTTTTCTGAATGGTTCTTTGCTTCCTCCGTGTCTGGTGGGAGTTTTTTTCTACGTTTAAAGTAACCATTTGACTATCGATGTAACCCTTAGTAGCCACGTCGTGTTCTGCTGCTGGAGGGAGCGTAAATTTGATTCGTCTTTTTTTTTAATCGAGTATCCCATCCTCGTCCTCGTTCAATGCCATTTGAAGAAAAAGTCTCTATTAACAACTTCCGAAGGGCTTTGGGGGTTCGTTAGGTTACCGATTCGTTTATTTTTTGCGTCCAATATTTCGCGAGAGTCCATGATCAAGGCATTGTCAAGTTTGGTTTCTAATTCATTTATACCGAAAAGCTTCGTGTCAACGTATTTTTTATTCACGGCATCCTTAGATTGTGTGGGGGATGCAAGGTCCTTGATTCGCTTATGTTTTGCATCGAGCAGTCCTTCGGGACCTTCCTTCAAAGCGTAACCGAGTTTGGTTTCCACTTCGTTTATGACGAGAAACTTCGCATCGACGTGTTCTTTATTCGTCGTATCCTCTAGATTGTGCAGGGATGCCAGATCCTTGATTAATCTACCTTTCGCGTCAAGTTGACCTTCTGTACTTTCATCCAATGTAGTTTTTAAATGTTTTACATCGATTAACTGAGAATAAGTCACCGCATCTTCGGGATCTATACCAGCAGCTAGAAATCTTTCGAATCTGTTGCAATCAAATTCTCTAGAAGTTAAGATGGAAAATACGACGAATTCAAAAATTTGAGTAAAGTACATCTTATCTCCTTCCGTAGAGTTCGAGGATTTAAAAGGAATAGGTTCTCCCATTTTGAACAAAGATTCCAGGTATAAGGGATAGATTTCTCCGTCGACCCCCGAATCTCAAACCACGATGAAAAATCTTAAACGATACATCTGTGAAAAATTAAAAATTGAAACCGACTAGCAGAAACCCGTTTCTCTGACGATGTTAAGTTACCCAAATTACTCGCACCCAGCTTCCACCTGCTACCCATTTTGTCAAAAGGCAGATGGGGAGTCGGATAAGCCGCTATGTGGGGGGGGGATTGAGGCTTAATGGCGCGTCGACAACTTGGTCATTAGCGCCAACCTCAGTCACAGTGCAGTGGTCCGGGTTGCCACTGCACCACACATTACAGAGATGTTATTCAAACCCCTAATCTAAATCCTGTCATACATCTGTACCTCCTGCAAAAATTGAAAAACACCGGACAGGAGGACAGACTTATCGCCCAACTGACGCGCAATGTCATGCGGAAGATGGAACCGACGACGAACACCATCAAGATGGCGACAATCAACAAGTAAGTGCCGGACCGTAAGTGGCCGTCGACACCAAGAACATTCAGGAGGGTCAACCCCCCGCAAAAGGAAACAGTGAGTAAGCCGGGTGTGACCAATTCGCAAACGGGCCAACACAACCTCCTCACGGCGACTGCGGCGACACGCCGAGTGCCACTCCTCGACAGTGCCTTTAATGGCCCGTAACTTATTACCGTCCTGTCTGTCCCACAAGGTTTGCCAAAAAGCGTGTAACCTCAGACGCAGAGTTGGAAAGGCATCTGAGGGAACAAGGCTGAGATCCCTACCGAGCGGACCAGAAAGGGCCCCTTTCGCAGCAGAATCAGCTTGTTCATTCCCTGCTATCCCAACATGGCCCGGGATCCAGCAGAAAAGCACTGCTGAGAAGCCGCTATGTCTCAGAACATGGGTGTACAAAACTAAAGGAAAATTTAACAAAAACGTTACAGAAAAACCGTGGTTTAACTTGACTCCGTGCGGAAGTATGACCTTGTTGAAAGTTAGTGGTAAAATTAACTCCTTATACCTCAGCAACTACGCTCCCAGAACCGTAAAACTTTGGTGTAACGTAGATTATGGAGTCGTTGAATCTAATACATCCAACAAAAAGTTTTTGGATGAAGACTGTATGAGTTTAATTTCTGAATAAGAAAAAACAATGGATATTCAAAATTAAGATTACTTCGTGCCGATCACGAAACCCAAAAATCACCCATTTCTACCTTCAAACATCAGATGCCTGATTACAGGACCGGAAACTGCGGGATGACGAACTTACTGTTTAATTTTATCTGTAACGAAGGATGGTTGGATCACGACAGATTATACGTGTACAGCAAAACTCTGTGTCAAGCGAAATACCGAGCTTTACAGTCTATATTTTCCTAAATTGAGGGGACCGTAGGGCGGGAGATAGCGAGTTTTCACGACTCTAAAAACGATTTAATTCATCCTGAGGAGTTGGACACCAAGTTTCGTAATCTCGTGGTTTTTGACGATGTTCTTTTAGACAAACAAAAAGACATAGAACGTTATTTCGCTCAAGGCCGTCATTCTAATGCCGACGTTTTTTATTGCAGTCAGTCTTACACCAGAATTCCCAAACAAGTGGTTAGAGATAACGCCAATTTATTAATCGTATTTCCCGTGGACGATTTAAACCTGAAACATTTGTACGAAAATCACATCGGTTCTGACATGGAATTTCCGGAGTTTAAAACGTTGTGTAGAACATGTTGGGACGATCCGTACGGGTTTTTATCGATCGACAAAATGTTAAATGTTTTCATTCGATGATAAAAACAAAGAAAGAAAGAAAAATATAATGGAAAAGAAACGTGAAATGGTAAATCTCAAAAACATTTACGGGAAAATTTTTTGAATCAACGTTTGGATAAACGAGATCAAGAAGAATCTTTACAAGAATTTTTTAAACCCTTCGTTAGTACTTTGAAACCTACCATTGTTTATCCACCACCCGTAGCGAGTCCTGCGAAAGCGATTGCCGGTTTTCCAACGAGAAAACGACTAAAACGTATACGAATTATTACTCCCATAAAAAAACTTGTAAATCCTAGTTTGAAGATGATGAAGAGTGGGAAAATTAGGTGAACGATACGAAGAAGTTTGAAGCACCGAAACCTTCCGTCGAGCATTCAAATCTGATAGTACGAGATCCCAATCTTTACGAATACTCGACTCCCGCTCCAGCTACGTGAACCGAATACGCATCTCTCAATACGGGTTTGAATGTCACCCCCACACTTTCGGCAATACAAAACAGACGCGTGTAAACGCCACCAGAACTTCCAAATTTCCCAACCTTCAGATCTTTGGATAGTCTGTTACCCGGCCAAGTCATAAGCCAAACGGTGAAATATTTCCTGATGACTTTTTTCCAAAATCTCAAAGAGACCGATCCTGTCTTTGGACTACAATACAACATGAAAACTGGAGAAATGAGCATCGCTAATAAACCTGTAAAAATATTTAAAAACGACATAGTGGTCGGTGGTAATCAGTACTCGGTAAGACGAGGACTTTGGAGATTGCTGGTTTTTAAGGATTTGAAAGAGCCGTCATACGCTCCCGAAGTCAAGGTAAGTTATGCTTCTCTTTTAAAAAACATGCACGCTATCTATCAAAACAACGATCCGGCCACTCGAAAAAACCTAAGTCGAATCGTCGTGCCAAGTACGCGTCGATAATCGGACCTTTCTGGGAGGATATGAAAACGAAGAAAAAGGGAATTGGTATGGTAAAAAAAACTGGGAGCAGGGCAGATTACAGGTATTATGACGTTCCTAACGATCTCGTCAAAAGACTCAGACTTTTGTCCGGGGCATCCCAAGCGGGTCACGATGGTCATATGATAGAAATAATAGAAATTTTATCGGAATTGGAACAACAATGAGTCATCACTGCCCGAGAAAAAAAGAACGCTGATCAGAATTTAGGTCTACGATAAAAAAATTTTGTATAATAAAAAAAGAGAAATTGGCCAAGATGAAGTATTGCGTGAAATGTAAACGATCCACACCTAACCAGTCCGAACCTCCTACTATTATTACATCGAAAAATAACAGAAGCATGGAAGTCTACTTTTGCAAAGTGTGCGGAATAAAAAGAGCTTCCTTCATCAAGTCTGGGAAAGGAATCGTAAATAAAATCGTAGACCATTTACCGATAGAAGTACATTTACACGGATATCAATAGTGCGGACCAGGAACAAAACTAAATCAGAAATTAGCTGGAGG
Organism: Lithobius niger; assembly: GCA_023313725.1. Taxonomy (NCBI): domain Eukaryota; kingdom Metazoa; phylum Arthropoda; class Chilopoda; order Lithobiomorpha; family Lithobiidae; genus Lithobius; species Lithobius niger. The sequence goes on along the minus strand of JAHWFP010128710.1, from coordinate 5,371 downwards.
GGATCCTGGAATAAATGAACTGGATAAGGCGTGTAAAGAACATGACATTGCCTACTCAAAAAGTTCAAATTTAAACGAACGACATGTCGCCGATTAAACTCTTATATCTAAACTCGAAAAGTACGTAAGGATTGTTCGACCTCTTGGAGAGAAAAATTAGCCACTGCGATTGTTAAAAAAATTATGGGGACGAAGCTCAAGTTCGGAATGGGAAGAAAAAAAAAGAAATGGATCAACTCGTAAACAAACTCGACAAACCAACGCGGAAATATTTTCCAAGGCGTTGGTTGTGTGGAGTGGAGTGATTGTGATGGAGTGGAGTGGAGTGATTGTGTGGAGTCTGAATGATCTGCAGCAAGCGGACTTGGTGGAAATGATACCTTTCTGTAACATTAATAAAAGATTTAACTATCTACTGACTTGCATTAACGTCATGTCAAAGTTTTCTTGGGCCATTCCCCTAAATTAAAATCTGGTGTAGTTGTTACGGAAGCTTCTAAAAAGATTCTCGAAGGAACGACACACCCTAAAAATTTACAAGTCGATTTAGGTAGAGAATTCTACAATAAAGACTTCAAAGCACTTCTTAAGCGTCACAACATCAACTTTTACTCTACCCACTCTGAGAAGAAAGCGACTGTTGTAGAACGTTTCAACAGAACGCCTAAAACACAAATGTGGAAAAGATTCACTAAGCATGGGTCATACCAGTAGATACACATTATCGACGAGCTAGTTTCGCGGTACAATGAAACGAAACAGTACACTCAACAACTAAATTAAAACTGAGGGAAGTAACTAGATGTCACAAATCGTTGCTGAGAGTTAAGTCAAAACAAAGCCCAAATTGTCCTAAGGAAATAACGTTAGATTTTCTAAAATTAGGAAAATGTTTGAAAAAGTGTATTTACAAAATTTTACTAATGAAGTTTTCACGATTTGCAAAGTGCAAAAAACCGAACCGGTTACTTATCTTTTAAAAGATGAGTCGGGTGAAGCGGTATTGGGTGGTTTCTACGAACAGGAAATTCAAAAAACCCTAGTTCCAGAATTGTTTTTAGTAAAAAAAGTGATACACAATAAGAAAGATAAAGATGGAAAAACGCTTTATTTTGTTAAATGGAAGGGTTATGACTCCAAGTATAATAGTTAGAAAATTAATATAAACAGTCTTAAATAAATAGAAGCATATGTTAAGGTGATTGATCATTTGTTCTATGTTTGGATCAAAATACTTTCTACATACGTGACAATACATCAGAATGATTTTAAACTTTCCAATATAGTGTATTTTGCACATTTTTAAATGTGTTTGAATTTTTGCTTTCGATATAAATTCTAGCAAACAATTTTTGCACACAAATATTACTATTTTTTCATATTGTTCCGCCATGATTTTTAAAGAAGAATAGGGATTCAATTTCTTTATATATTGTCCAGGTAAGCAAAATAATTTGGTAACGGAATTAAGCAGACAAGTTTCATTAATCTTGACTTTACAAACTCACTTGTTTTTTGAGCGTGCGACTCTTTTTTTTTCATTCTAGCAGCTTGTTTCTCTAGTCTAACTTTCTTCTGCTCTTTAGTTTCCCGTTCGAGACTAATTTTCATACTAAGAGTTTTTTTCTCTAATCTAGCTTTTTTCTCCTCCGAGCACATCGCACCCCGTCTTTCCTTTTCCAACATTCTCCGCCTAGCTTTTCTCTCATTTTCCCAATGACAGGATCTACCAACTTTCTCCTACGATTCTCTAATAGGATGGCTCGCCACAACCCCTTTCTCCCTCTCCTCAGCTTTTTTTGCATCGTTCAATTCGTCATTTTCTTTCATTCGATGCGATATGAGCAATTTCTCCTCCTCCTCCTCATCCCTCAAAATATCTAACTCAGAATCGAAATCGTCTTCATATTCTTTCTAAGTGCCCGAGTCGATGTGACCAATAGCTAACGTATCTATACTGTTATTCAAGATAAACGTTTATCGTCATACGCCGATAGGAGGGACTTTGAAAACTTAATGGTTTTAACTTCGTGTCCCACACTGGAAATTTTTGACCAAACTCCCTTAACTGGGGATGTTGGTGTTTTTAAAACTGATTCGTAGTCTTCGAAGCTCAGGTGTTTTTTAACGAACGCTTTTTGAATCCCCTTAGCTTTTTTCTTAGTTTCTGTTTTGAGAGATTTTATCGCGTAATTTTCTGTCGTAACCCTACGAATCCTAAGATGGGGACACCCTCCATCTCGTCCTTAATTTTACCTAGAACTCATTTGTTCACATCGGTGAAAAGTCGGTGATTGCGAGGAAGCATGTCTTCGTACACATCTTTCATTTCGATCTGGAAGAACAGGCTGTCGGTATCTGTAAATAGGAGTCTGGCCCGATCACCGTAATTGAGTCGAATGTACTCGTAATGGAACTCGAACATGAACAATTTTGATAGTTCTGGGATGCTGAATCTGGAGTACGTGGGTAGGTCGCAGCAAACGCTTCGAGCTCGACGGTTAATCTGTACCAAGTTTTCGTTAAAGGTCCTGAAAGAATCCACGAGAGGTTGGGAGGTGTATGTTATGGCTCTCCTAACGTCCGTGTACAATTTTACGGAGAGCCGATTCTGTTTATTTTCCAATGCCTTACCAAAATTCGAATTATTTAGCAGTTTGAAGTAGTCCTTTTCGAACGCAGTGGTTGATTGTTGTCTTTTAGCAGTATTGAATACTATATTGTTTTCCATCCAAGGTTTCTGGTTGAAAGCCAAGACCCTTCAGATATGGCAAAGAACTAATCCGTGAAAGAGCTAAAATTTCAAATTCCGGTAGTGTAGAACGTACTTCTTTTGTGCAGAAGATTTGCAGCGAGCTTAGAGGACGATCTGATCTCATGATTTATGCCTGTAGCCTGTTTTTTCGCGTAGGGGGAAACGAGATCCTCGCCAATCTCGATATTCTCGGGAGCTAACGGGTAATCGTTATGGGCATCGTGCAGTTCACTGGGTTACTCTAGGTCTACTTCCAGTATGTACCCAACAGCGGCATCGTCTGGCACGACATCTACGTCACAGCTCTAATTTCTTCCTTCGTCAAGTACCGGAACTCGTCGTAGGGGAGAGGAGCGCTCATGGCAAAACCGTACAAGTTGTTCATGTCCAAGTATGTGATGTATAGGGAAGGTTCGTGAGGGTTGAAACTGGACAGGTATTTATTATTAGCTTCGGAGAACCTCTTACATATAAACGAAACCCCGCCATGGATGCCAAAAAATACTAGATTGTGTTTACTGACGTGAGTGAACAGTTCCAATTTCGCTTCGTTCATTCTCAAGAGGGCTGCCCAACTGAAGCCCGGAGTAGAGATGTAGTAGCACGGAACCAATTTATTGTTTTGGAGACACAGTTTACAAAAGTCTTAAAAAATGTCCGCGAGGACAAAAACATCGGTCATCTGATAAATCTCGTGGTAGGAACCGAATTTTTTAACTCTCATTTTGAGCCAGACGTTAAGAGGTCTCACGTACTCTTTCCCCACCAACTTTCCTTCTTTCAACTGTGACAAAAATGCTCTTCGAGATGGGAGATCTTCCTTATCAAAAACATGTCGCCCGCGAATTCGTACGGATAAACACCTTTCTGGGTCAGGAGATCTATAGCACTCTCTCATTCCTTCGACGAACCACACCGACTTTAACCCCGAGTCCAAAGCCGCCTCGAGAATCGGGAATCCGTTGACTTTGCAGTTCGTGACCGCGGTATCTAGGAAAACGCTCAAGAAATTCAAGCTGTCTATAAATCGAAGACTGGCCCCGCTTTATAACCCTGTGATCGTCATACTCCGAAACCGCTTGGCGTTCCGACTGATAACGTCGACTTTTCCCTCGAATATGTGCACTGCAGGCAGGAATGAGAATATGCATGTCGTAGCCTTCCAACGGGTAAGACAACGGGTATGGTTCATCGTTCTGGCGCGCAAAGATTACACTATGAGCGAGCGGCTCCTCTAAATTTTCCACTAATGTGGCAGTGATCCCTAACATTAGCATGAGGGTTGTTCTTCAAACAAAAAATGGGGATGGGTTTTCTGCAATAAAGACATACGTTGGATGCGTTGAAACTAGCTCGCTCGCCTTGGGTGAGATTGAGGTTTTGTACATTTTTCAGTACATTACTGTAAGCTTGAGCCTCTTTTGCCATACATTTATAAAATACTTCAACGGCATATTCTCCCAAATAGTATTCTTGATTAAGAATCTCCCCGTTTTGACCTATCACAACGTACCCGAAACTGCATGGTGCATACTGATGAATTTTATTAACCAAGCTCATCGAAGGACTGGGTTGAACGGCGGAGATGGGTCGAAGGAGACACTCAAAGTCAGCGTAAATGATGCGAGGGAAGGATTTTTTTTTCGGTTGAAATGCCGAAATTGGAGAAAATTTTCTCCATGCATCGTAAATCGGAGCGCTTGCACGGGATTAATCTTTATGCACTCGTTTCGATGGGTGGCAACATCTATTGTCTTCCAAATGCTACGAAACAGTTTCTGCAATTGTACTTTGCATGAGTACCCGGACCTCGATAACATAAAAATGCCGCGACGTCCGTTATGACACAGTAGTGGGTCTTGTCCTCGGAGGTTAACAAGAGAAGGTCGATGGGCTTTCCGTCGTGATTATTAGAAACTCTGAGCGGATGCAATCCTTCTTTTTCGTTAAAAACGATGACATTGACTGAAAGATCGTTAGCTTTTCAAATTTATAGATTTCACCGAGTTTCGTCAAGTAGGACAGAGTGCTAACATCGAGTGATTCTTCAAACTCTTCGTAGTCTTCGGGGTTTACACTCGTCAGCCCCCAACCCATCGCTATTACCAAATACAGAAAGCACTTTTGATCGTTTAAATTTTTTACGTTCACAATCATGCCCGCTTTAGGCTTGAGAGTGTGTAGTAGAGGAATATAAGATGAAGCTCGCAGCAGTTGGTACTCGGCCACTCTGATAATTAAGTTGGTTATGCGGGATATGGCCCAACCACTTCCCTGCCTGGCATAAATGTCGATCGTCTTCTGGATTTTTTCGAACGCCTCATCAACCATAGCGGGAATATCGTTTGGATTATACAGCTCGGCATATCTGGACCAAACAAATGATTCAAAAAATGCTGTGTCCTTAAAGAACTCGATGCGTAAGCATAACTGCGCCTTACAATTGACAATTTGGTCCAGGCAAACTATCTGTTGGTGTATTGTTTTGTATAGTTCTTAAGTTTTGCTTATGTGAGTGTATTTTGAATGTTTATATTTAGTAATGCTGAGAAGTCATCCTGAGTAGTCGTGCTGAGTCTGTGAATCAATGCCTGATTCAACTCATTGCCTTGTTGC
>JAHWFP010128709.1:25946-53984 GCA_023313725.1 Lithobius niger | reverse complement strand
ATTATTATTATTATTATTATTATTATTATTATTATTATTATTATTATTATTATTATTGAATAACAAGGCACATATTAGATGCTGAAATTAAAACATTTGTCTTGCCTTTATGATTTGCAAGTATTTTGCTTCGGCAGACGGCACCATTCACCTTAATCTATACGTATGCTTGCAAAGGGAATCAATTCCTTTTTAAATTAACTAATGCTAATCTCCAGTCAGCCACTTGAAAGCAATATTCTGACGACTTGCATGGGATGATAAGGAAGGGAAGGGCGTGTCAACACCACGCAGTACACGTAACACCCACGTACTTGCATAGCCAGGATGGTGCACGAGGAAACGTCTGAACTAGCAACCAAGTCCATCCCCTCTCCTCTTTTCCCGCCAACTCTATAATGCTGCATATGATATCCAACAATGACGACTGCAGGCAGTCCTGGCTGATCGACAAGTTGATAAGATTAGTATTAAAAATCGCTTAAGGGTTTAAAACACGGATATAAGCCTTTAAAAAAAAACCTAATGCCCTACAGGAAAAGATTGAAGAAAGCCATCAGCATTACACGAATACGTGGAAAAGAACCTTTAAAGAGCAAGCTGGAGCATCTCTAGTGCGATGTTTACAGCTTACATGTTTTTTTTCTTATATCTTTTTCTTTCCCGCATTTGCTATTTTTAAAGGCTTACATCTGTACGCTTAAGGGTTTTTTAACACTAATATCTGTTATCTTTTCTTTCAGAGTTTCTGATAAATTATGCGAGATAGGTGAAATAATCACGATTTGAGATAATTGAGAGGAATGGGTTTAAAATTTTAGAATTACACGTTAATAACGAAAAACTGCTTTCAGAGTGTCTCACAAAATTATGTAGATCAACAAAATATTCCGGTAGTAGTTCAGCAAATCGATTTTTTTTCAGCCCCTGGATTGAACTTGGCTCACTTTCAACACGTTAATTGAATTTTGTTCATGTCATGGTTAAAATAAATATCACTTAGGAACCAGGATTGTATTAACCGTAGAGTAGGACGTACACTGACGTAAAATGTTCAGTTGTATCCGTGACGTCATAGTCCAACTGGTCGTTAAACTTTATAGCTTGTTCTCTAGCATTAAAGTCTACGGCTCCTATCAGCACATGTTTGTTTCCTTGAAACTATCTCTTTGCAACAGAGCAGCGTCATGTGACGTCATATTGGCTACAAGAGAGATAGCTGCAAGGGGCACTGGATTAAAATGGAGGGTTAAACAACGGCACTTCTAGTCAAGCCAGTGCTTTCAGAGTGGATTTCGTAGGCTTAAAAAACCGTTGTTTCTCCAATCCCTTATGCGGCGAGGTTGTAATCGGAAAATAAAGATTCCACTTGCTTAAAAATGTCAGCAACTGCCAACAAATCGACAAAAATAGCGCATTATAGGCCTAAGAAATCCACTCGTAACAGCATCGTCTTCAGTAAGTCGCCCTTCTTTTCTCCCTCCAGTGTCCCTTGCTAACCCAGTTACTGGCTCCAGCATAGAGTTATATACAATAATACTACGTCATGTCACTGCCCTATACTAATATTGCTGGCTGTAGGTTACAACATGCCCTTCAACTGATCTACTTGTGGTCGATATCGTATAGTGGACATATAGTCTAAGCAAATATAGTATATACAGCACAAAGGATGTAACAGTCTAGCTATTGTTTTGCTCGGGTACACAAATTCTATAAAAACATGTGCAATTTATTAGACGTATCAGAATAAAAATTTGTATGCGACAAACAAGTACTATATTTTATGCGACGAACAAATGCAATATTTTATAAGGGTAAATATGTACGTACTGTCAGAATATTATGTACCCTCAATGTACGAAGCAGTACCATTGCAGTGTTGCTGTGAGTGCAGTGGCGCCAAAAAATTCTGATAGTCGACGCAGCATAAAGCTTTTTTGCTTCATTCACAGCAACACGGTGATGACACTGCTTCCAACATCCACTGCTTGCTATGAGAGCACATAATTCGGACAGCATCTACATACTTCACATTTACAGAATGTTGTATTTATTCGTTGTATCCCAATTTTTATTGTGATATATCTAACCAATTGTGTAAGTTTTTATAAAATGTGTGTAGGCTACCCAAGCAAAATACTATCATAAGTCTATTAATGTCACACACTATCGCTGTGCGTTGTTGTTGTTGTAAAGTAGGCATTGTTTTGACTAGAATTTCACCACACAGGGAACGAATTTCATGCGGTAAATGAGTCTCATAACGCATCAGCGAATCACGTGATCAGATTGGCCAATAGCATACCCTAACTCTTAAAAGCACCAAATATACTAGGCGACGTATAACCAGAGATTACAACGTTAATGAAATATCGCAACTTACCTATTCCAAAGCTACGTGAGCCCTGGAAGGTAGCTGCGGATACTAACGCCTCAGCTAATGCTTTTCCTTCGAAGCAGCATGAAGGCGAAGCATTAGCAGAGGAAATAGTAGCCGCAACTACCGCTAGGGCTCACGTAGCTTTGGAAGAGGTAAAATATGCGTTATCTAGTTAACTGCTGATGGCTGATATAACTAAGCCCTGCTAGTCGGACACACACACAGCCGCTACAAAACACTAGTGTTCACCAAACAAACGATGGTTCAAAACGCTTTTAATAGAAGGTTGTAATCATTGATACCACAGCTATAAAACGTTTTAGAAATAAAAATAAAAATTTAAAAATAATTTTGGATCGCAATATCGTTCCATAAGCTATATAATAAATAGCACGCGGAAACAGAAAATCCGGAACTTCAGTACGTTTTATTGAAAAAAAAAAATTAAATCCGCGTGTTATCCTAATAGCCATTCCGTTCGCTTCGCTTGCTCCATTGGCGTCGACCCGTGCTTCACACAGTTTATTCGATCTACAAAGGTTCACAAATATCGATGTAATAGGTGTTCGTATAGCGCAACTAGAGGTGACATTCTGGCACCGTTGAAAGACTAACTAAATCAAATGCATTTCCCGAGAAAGTGTTCATTACTCAAGAACGAAAGTTAGAGGTTGGCAGGCGATCAGATACCGCCCTAGTTCTAACCATAAATTGCACCTATTGTTCACAATTCGTTCATCACACTCCGTAGAATACCCGCAGTTCACATACAGCAAAAAGAGTTTGTTTTACGTTTAATAGGTTTACTATATATACGTGGAAATCACTTGGTTTTGCTCGCTCAATCCGCGCATCTCCATGCTTCAGAAACGCAAATGTTTGATAACCTTTTAAAGCCCAGCTTTACCTTTTCCGTGCGTCCAATGAAGATAGACCTATTCGAAACGTAATGTAACTGTCTTTAATTTAGCACTACTCTCATCTTTGTAAGTGCGTTAGTTCAAGAGGAGTAGAGGAAAAACACGCACGCAAGCACGTTTTTAATGATGCAGATAGACGATTTGTATTCCCCTATACACAGCCTAACTCTTAGAACTCAATTACCATTAAGTTTTGCTCAATCACACGTTATCTTCTCAATGGGAAAAGCAACCTCGTCTTTCATATTCGATATCTTTTCAGAATTGGGAATATAACTCGTAAACGAAAAAAATATTTTGATATTAAACTACTATGCGTTAGATGCTGCTACTGAAGCAGTTGTTGTTGTATTCCTTTCCTGCAACTGTAGACGTAAATTTCGGAGTAAAAGGAAGGAATCCAACAACAAATATTTTCACTAGTAATATTTAAGGAGTACAAGTTGATCGTCAATTTTTTTCACTAATCTACCGATATCTTTCCTAATTCGGAAAAGATATCGAATGTGAAGCACGAGTAGCTTTTCTGAATGGTAATATACCGAGTCAGGGCCTTTTTAAAAGAAATTTTGACTATAGGGCATTCATGTGTAACCCATCCAATCAGCTAGGGGGTTTGGGGGAGCACTGCAAGCTCCCACGGCAGGGCGCGGACGCTGAACGGTTTTAAGACGATTTAGTGCAGTTTGTTACTGATGGAGAGCATGTTTTCTTTTTTAATTGTATCGCTGCTGCTTTTTCAGTTGATATTAAGGGATCAATATCACATTTAATCAATCCATAATCCATCACTTGTAGGCAAGGTTAAAATCACTGGTTTAATCACTGGTTAAATTCACTCGATACAAGAGGCCCCGCAAAAGCGCTTGAGAAAGACGACGAATATTACAATGGAACGGCTTTCAATTCATGCCTCTTCTTCACATTTTATTCAATTCAAGGATACATTTTTGCAAAGTTGTGTCCGTAAAGTACACACTTAAGTTTAAAAAAAAAAAAGATGTCCGCTTATTGTGTGTGTCACCTGCAACTCGGGCAGAACAACACAAAATTGATGTCCATTCAAGGCAAGAAGGAACGTTCTTCCTCCAATGTAAATTCCAAGCGTCTTCAAATTTGCAAGTTGAAAGCCGAGTCGTGACGATGCCTCGATGCCATCACACTGGTAACCATGGCTACAAGAGAATCTCGCCCGAGGCGAGGTCCCGTCCTTGACGAGAGTGTAATGAAGAAAAGAAGATTGTGCGCTTCCATTCGTCGTAAAAAAATGATAATACATGTACTTATTTTGGCATAGGCTAGGTCGAGGCGTGGATGGAAGAGAGTGACCCAAATGATAGGGAAAAGAGACGCATACCTATGTTATTGTAGGATGGACTTAATATACAGTATAGATACGTCAAAATAAAAAGAATCAAGTCACAAGAAGAGAGTTGCTTCTTTAATTTAACGCGTTGCCGTGTTGTGTGCCAGACGTGAATGTATAACATACGAGCGGCCCGTTAAAATAATAAAATTTACCTTCTTGATTAAGGATGTCATATACTACATCAGAAATTCTGATTCTTAATATGAGCCATTACTGTTGGAACTGCCTGCCAGAACATGTCGTGAAGGCTGCCTCTGTAGAATCTTTCAAGAAACTTTTTCACCTCTTTCACCTGCTGTGATATATGTTTTCTTCTAGCTTTCATCCATTTTATGTTATGTTGTGTTGTGTTGTGTTGTGTTGTGTTGTGTTGTGTTGTGTTGTGTTGTGTTGTGTTGTGTTGTGTTGTGTTGTGTTGTGTTGTGTTATGTTATGTTATGGCATAACAACGAGGGTATTAACCGGTAAAAGTAGTATACACCGCATTACTCACAAACGTGGGTTACAGTACCAATGATTACCATAGATTACCAGTGGACTAACACTGGATTACCTGTTGATGTTAATTCGGAATGCCAAGACTGCCAACGGTAAGCTTGTGTGCCACACTACGGATTATGGCTTAATGCGTGTAATACTTTGAATTACTGATCGAATACTTTGAATTACAGCTTGCTACATGTAATACTTTGAATTACTGATCGAATACTTCGAATTACAGGTTGCTACATGCAATACTTTGAATTACTGATCGAATAATTCGGACTAAAGCTTGCAACATGTAATACTTTGAATTACTGATCGAATACTTCGGATTACAGCTTGCAACATGTAATACTTTGAATTACTGATCGAATACTTCGGATTACAGCTTGCTACATGTAATACTTTGAATTACAGATCGAATACTTCGGATTACAGCATTACAGCTTGTTACATGTAATACTTTGAATTACTGATCGAATACTTCGGATTACAGCTTGCTACATGTAATACTTTGAATTACAGATTGAATACTTCGGATTACAGCTTGCTACATGTAATACTTTGAATTACAGATCGAATACTTTGGATTACAGCATTACAGCTTGTTACATGTAATACTTTGAATTACTGATCGAATACTTCGGATTACAGCTTGCTACATGTAATACTTTGAATTACAGATCGAATACTTCGGATTACAGCATTACAGCATGTTACATGTAATACTTTGAATTACTGATCGAATACTTCGGATTACAGCTTGCTACATGCAATACTTTGAATTACAGATTGAATACTTCAGATTACAGCATTACAGCTTGCTACATGTAATACTTTGAATTACTGATCGAATACTTCGGATTACAGCTTGCTACATGTAATACTTTGAATTACAGATTGAATACTTCAGATTACAGCATTACAGCATGTTACATGTAATACTTTGAATTACTGATCGAATACTTCGGATTACAGCTTGCGACATGTAATACTTTGAATTACAGATCGAATACTTCGGATTACAGCTTACCGTATGTAATACTTAGTATAACTGATCGAATACTTCGGATTACAGCTTGCGACATGTAATACTTTGAATTACTGATAGAATACTTCGGATTACAGCTTGCGACATGTAATACTTTAAATTACAGATCGAATACTTCGGATTACAGCTTGCGACACGTAATACTTTGAATTACTGATCGAATACTTCGGATTACAGCTTGCTACATGTAATACTTTGAATTACTGATCGAATGCTTCGGATTATGGCTTAATACATGTAATACATTGAATTACTGATCGAATACTTTGGAGTATATCCCACTTGCTATCATGGTGGAAGGTAGAAGAGTGGGGTATAATCCACCTAGTATGATATAATCACCCAATTACCCCGAATCCTTTTCGTTGCACGCAAATATTTAAAAAATATGAATACGTTATACGAACTTTTTATTACAGTTTTGGAATAACCGAATTTATGTTACAGGCCAAAAAAATATCTCCGTCTCAAAATACGTGCACACTGGTTCAAGACATGTATCGTGAATTGCAGAGCCTAACTTTAATTGCTGGTAAAACTGTATAAACTACTAATGAAACCCATGATACGAATGGGTAACGTTGAATACACGGTTTTCAACACTGGTTAGTTATGGTAGCCCATGCAAACGTACGTACACTGGCTAACAAGCGCTGATTTTCGTTCGCTTCGCTCACTCAAGCAGCGCACTAAAGCCCCCCCCCCCCCCCCCGCTAATGATCCTCTCTTTCTAATGGTCTCTTCCGTGAATTATATTCTGCCCTGTTTATGTTCATGCTGGCGGAAATAAATAAGGCCCAAGGCGGTCTCGAAATTGCCCTTCTAGAAGCATGCTGTTCTGAAAAGCTTTCCCGCAATGCAATCCCGCCAACCAGATGCGCAGGGCCGGGGGCCGTTGGACGTGGACCGTTGTTTGTTCCCTGACCTCATGTGTAATCATATAACTCAAATAGAGCTCAAATAACTAGTAGGCTAGGCCGTTTAGTAACCTTGTAAGAAGGTTACTAATCCTTACTTAGTTTTTCTAAATCTACGAATGCGTTAGTTTTAGAAAGAAAGAAAATATGCTTTGACTAGGACAGGACCCCCGGCGCCCCCCCCCCCTCGCGCTTGTATGTTGGTTACATTACGCATTGTTCATCTGAAAAACCTTTCATTGCTTCAAGCGTCAGGTTATTAGTTCAGATTTCTTCGCGTTGACCTGATCGTCTTTGTGGCCTTCACTTCACCATGACAAAGGGTGCACAGTATCGTAAACCAGTTAATTCTAATGCGACGGTCTGCGAGCAGTCTTTTAATATAGCGGTTACTTTGCAGACACAGTGGGAATTGGTTTAATTATACATACATTAGATGGGACCATACTTTGGACGTTAAATGAAAACTTGAACATTACTACCGAAAGCAGCAATGTTCTAGTTTACATTTAACCTTTGAATTATTAGCTGGTGCGATTAACTTGGCGAATGTTTTGGTGTGCTGATATCACACCTTTGAAAGGCCGAACCATTCGGAACTTGGCGGTCCCTTTTACCAGTTTTGGTTTTTGATATGATTTTTTTTATTACCTCTGAATGGGTGAGGATAGAATTATAGGAGTGAAATTATTAGAACGTACATTCGTTTATCAGTTAGAAGTGAGGAAGACTTTCACGTCGCATGCAACGTTTTTTTTTAACAGGCTTTTTCGCAGTGCCGCAATTAAGGGGAGTGCAAACAAGTCACCCAGGCCGAGAAATAGGGTGTCTCAAAATCGCCTTGGATGAGGCCCCTTTTTTTTGACAAGAGGCCACGTTCGACACAGGCGGTAGGGCAGTGAACCGGCGATGGATTGGTTCTCCAGTTCAAATCCTGGTCACATGACTTGAATGAAATGTAAGTGCATAAAGGTGGATAACTGCACTACATTTCAAGGGTCCCGGGTTCGATTCCCCGCTGAGGCAGTCTGACATATAAGTCCAAAAGGCAACGTAAATAGGTTTGCATCCGTATTTATTAAACCAATCTCGAGCCCATTGGCTTTCCGTCCCGTATAATGCAATACATTATTTCTTGTGTATACGATTTATCCGCAGATGGCTAATTTCCAATTTGCCACTATAGAATAAGCTTAAAATTTTTCCCAAAAATGTTTTATCGTTGGAAGGGGGGGAGGGGTTGGAGGAGCCCAACGTTTAGCCCTTGCGCCCCTTATTGGAAAATGTTAATTGTGGCGCTCCTCTTAAGACCAGCCAGCAACCTGAAACGACAGAGTAGATCTAGAGACACGCTAGTGCGTCGCCAAGTAAGGCAACAGTCATCTGAATTCAATTCTAAGGGATCTTGCAGTAATATATAGCAACCCCGTAGCGGTCGTGTCAAATTAATACCAGCCTCAAAATTAACGACTTCGAACTGTATGGTTTAAAATTAAAAGATTTAAGCGAAAGCGAAAACCAATACCATTTCATTTTGGTTCTCGACAATCTTTATGTGGCCGACGCCGACAAATGTGTTTACTGGGGCCGTAGCCCGAAGGTGTGCCTCCATCCTAACTAATACATTGCGCCATTGAACGACACCGCCATCTGCGCCAACAATGCTAACTCAAAGGGTTTAACGAGCGTTAACCACTCCTGGTCATCTGCCCGAAGCCCTAAGGCCCTATGTCTGCAACAGCCAGATTCCCAGGCGGTCACCCACCCAACTATCAATCGGGATCTGACGAGAACCGGTGTTTCCAACATTGCAAGGCCGCAGACAATGCTAACTCAAAAAAGATACCACGACAATGTTCCTTTCCCCGTGCACGAGCATCGTTGCATCTTGTTCGAGTGAGCTACGATCCGATCTTGTGTGCCTCTCCTATTGTTGCCCCATTGTTACATGTCGCAGCATTGCATTCTGGGGCCTCTCCGCCTCCGCCTGTCCAATTTTGGAAAACTATCGTGCGCAAACGAACTCTAATAAGCACGGCAGTAAACAAAGTATCACATCGTCTATCTAAACTGTTTATGGGAAAGAAAATCCATGAAGGGTTACCGCTTCTTTAACAAAAAACACAGAAAAAAATAATCTAAATAGGCCTAAACTAAACGAAACTAACTTATCGTGCTTAGTTGTTTCTATCATATCAAAAACCAAAACTGGTAAAAGGGACCGCCAAGTTCCCAATGGTTCGGCCCTTCAAAGGAGTGACATCAACACACCAAAACATTCGCCAACTTAATCGCACCGCTTAATAGTTCGAAGGTTAAAGGAAAACTAGAACATTGCTAATATCGGTAGCAATGTCCAAGCTTTCATTTAACGTCCAAAGTATTATTCGGTGCGATTAAGTTGGCGAATGTTTTGGTGTGTTAATATCACTCCTTTGAAGGGCCGAACCACTCTCAACTTGGTGGCCTCTTTACCAGTTTTGGGGTTTGTTTATTTTGTTTAGCTTTTACAGTTGGTTTATTTTTTGTGAATTGGACGTGAAGACAATTTCTTTGCCACGTTGTTGAGATTTATCGTGATACACTAGTGTGTGTCTAGGCACGCACGTCAGTATACACATTCTCAATGTCCGAACTTTGGCCGTCCAATGAGAGACGATGCCGACAATACTAACAATAGTTATAACAATATTTTCGTACTTACGCGCTCTCCCACGCCATCCCCGTTACGCCTCCAGGCTCCAAACCATGAAAGGTACGCAGTTCGTTTTGTACTGCACCCATTCTTCCAATTTCATAGCTAGAAACCTTCCCGTTATCTCAGTATCGACGAATAATCACCCTATGGGATTTAACATGGGGAAGAGCGGATTAGCTAGCTATAGTTTGTTCCACATTATGTTTTCAGAAAACTGACTGGATAACGACACGCTTCCTTGCACTAAGAGTGCAAATACATGTGGATATCACACTTGCAGACTCTAAACAGTTTCTGTTAGAGTTTACGAATGGGATGTTTACGGATTTTTTGCTCTCGTAGTGGAAGAAAACGAGCCGTCATACAGTCAGTTTTCTGAAAACATAATGTGGAACAAAGTATAGCTAGGTAGTAACACATTTTCAACGTTACGGGTCAGATTTTGCATTGAAAACAGCTTAACTTGCATTCCTATACGAATTAATTTTGTCAGGTGGGTCATTGCTCTCGATTTCAACACAATTTAAGCTTTTGTACGGCGCATTATTATTTTTCCCCAAGTAACTGAAATGTGCCCAACTATGCTTCAGGATATAAGACACTGACGCTATGGCGTCGCGCTACCTCGACAATTGAATTGATGTGATGTTTGTTGTGATGTTTGTTGCCTTACTTGGCGAGACACACTGGCGTGTGTCTAGATTTTACAATAAAATGTAATACAACGGGCACTTTATTGGAAATATAATTACTTAGCAATCATTAATTATACCAATGTGACGAGTTTCTTCAAGCTGTTCAAGAAACGATTTACAATTATACTGTAATAGAGAGCTTACAATTATCTACATAAAGCAAAACCTTAAAAAAGCCAAATGGGGTGATATACAAAAACCCCATAAGCGTAAAGGAACCCATCAAGCTTTCACCATAGAAAGTAGCGATATCAGATCTAAAATGGCTGCCACCAAGTTTTTCGACCCAATCCTGATCACTCACTCTTAACTGACACCTAGGTAATTGTCAGTTAAGCTTGAGTGATCATGGTTCATACCACAAACTTGGTGGCACCCATATTGGCTCTGATATCACTACCTTCCAAGGCGAAAACCTAAAGGGGTCCTTTTACCCTTATGGAGTTTTTGTATGATCCATTATTAGCTGTACACGTTTAAAATATAACAAACGCATACTGTGCTGTTACTTCCGCGGAGGGTAGATGCAACTTTTTCTGTATGTTTTTGAGTCGTCGGAATTTTGACCTGTCGGGAATTCAAATGTCGGAATTTTGACTTGTCGGGAATATAACTGACGGGATTTTGACCTCTCGGGATTTTGAACCGTTGGGGTTTTGACTTGTCGAGATTTTGGTGTCCGGATTTCGACTGTTGGGATTCAGACTGTCGGGAATTCGAACCGGGACCCAGAAACAATTTGGAAAAAAAAAAACCGAAAAAAAGCAACTAGGCTTTAAAAAAGCTCGAAATGAACGTTTTCGTTGGGGGAAAAAACATAATAAATCAAAACCAAAACCAGAACTAGAATACTGTGTACACGCCCGGTCACCCCATTACAATGGTGATATTTACAGGTTGGAACAAGTTAAGAGAACCGTTGCCATGCACTATTCTTCACTGAAGGGTTTGCCTTACAAAGAATGTTTGAGAAGGCTTGACCTGACAAGCCCTTGTTGATAAGAGTTTAAAAGTTGACTTGATCAAGACCCGTCAAATTCAGTATGGCGAAATGATTTTGCCAGTCGACCAGTTTTTTCAACGTTCGACTGTCATACAAACCAGAGGACGCAGCATGAAGCTGACAAAACCACGAATCCGCACCATTGTTGGACAGACTTGCTTCACTGTGACAGCCCTTAATAATGTCTTGGAACTCACTCCCAGAAAGTGTTGTGACAGCACCTTCAACCAGCAGTTGGAAGAGACTATACGACCTGACTCAGTGTTAAAGTGTTTTTGTTACATGAGCTTGCATTCCTACGGTATTACTTTAATTTAATTTAAAGCACACATGGCAACGTTGGGTCTGCTACAGTCGTAGTATGTATGTCTTTGGCTCTTAAGATATGCGACAACAACACGCAACCACAGTATCGACTGCTTTGAATAACCTTGGTGAAAGAACCTGCCAAGTTTCAGCCAATCAAATTGGTGATATCAGAGCAAAAGTGGCTGCCACCAAGTTGCTACATTAGTTGCCAAGCTAATCCCACCGACTATTACTTCACACGTTAAATGAATAATATGAGCATTGCTACGGGTTGTAGCAATGGTTTGGTTTTTCATTTAACCTTTGATCTAACAGTCGATGGGATTAGCTTGACAACTAATGTATAGCAACTTGGTGGCAGCCATTTTTGCTCTGATATCACAACTTTGATTGGCAGAAACTTGGTGGATTCTTTCACCCTTGTGGGTTTCGTTTTGATACATTCAACGAAAAGTTCAGAGGACTGCCTGGGTTGATGACGCCCTCACTATGCAACGCGCAGACTTTAATAATTCCTACAAAATCGCATAACAAACGACTACGAACTTGACTACAATTTCCGCGCACGTCATTCATCATTGCTACCGTGGAAACTACGTATGGTCGCGTTGAATTTGGCATTGACTGGCTATGGTGTGAATTTAGCTATGAATCACTTTATAGAAGTCTATGGGGTTTTATGAGGTGTAAGTGAATTTGTGGGTACTGCTATGTTAAGTTCAGTTTTGTTTTGTTTTTGATATTTTTTTTTGTTTTTTTTTGTTTTTGTTATCAGTGTATCAGAGTGCATGGCTTCGGGCCATTGTGCCCTTCAATAAACCTGTTTTGTCTTTGTTGATTTTGTTGATTAGCAAAATGAAAGAATCCGTGTTTCAGCTAAAAGCTTGCAGTTTTAAACCAAACGACGACGTCGGACGACATTTTGTGAATTTCGTGGGCCTCGAAATTAGCAGACTGCTACGATAGAAAGGCTTGTCTATTTCGTAGATGCGGACTTCCAGTGCCAAGTTCAGATGTTCAAAAGTTGTAAGGGCGCTTTTACGCAACGACTCGCCTTTGCATTCTCGCAGATAAAATTCAAACGCGATGGTAAAGGTGTCGTTGCCATGGTAACAACGCTACCTGGATTAGCTAAATCCAACATCGTTTGAGCAAATGCTTGCAGTCGTATAATCCGTGACAATAAGATGAAGAATTCCTCTTGAAGAAACCTTTTCAAAGTCTCTTCTGAACTCACATTATTGACGGTTTTCGTTGCGAGCCGGGCAGAGCTAAAAACGCCGCCATGATGGAATTTCAGATGATTTCTAGCCTCTAACTGCAAGAATACAAAGGCGAGTTATTGCATAAACTCGCCCTCACACTTGCATGCACGAACGCGACCATTGTCGTGGACTTATCGCTAATTAACATGAATTACTTGCAACAGTTTTAACCCTTTTTAATGTGTGCCCTTTTGTTACTGAATAATTAGCTTTGATTCATCGGAAGGAGCTGGTTGCATTAAAATTGCTTAAATAAAGCGCTAAAATGTACGCTAGGAGAGACTTGGGTAACGCGGGGAGGGGTGTGTTTTCAGGAACGGAGGGAGAAATAATCGGGGGAACAGAACGTAGTAGACATATTCAAAGGTCTTCAGAAAACCAAAAATAGAGTAGATAAGTAATTTGAAGCAGAGGGAGAGGATACGAAAGTAATTAACTATCCACGAAATAAGAGCCACGTCATTTCAGACTTTCATTACACCTAAATTCACCCGTCTTCAGATGGGGCGGTTTCTCGTATTTAAATAAACACCCCCATTTACACCATCTCACAACAGTTTTATTTCTCTTCTTGTGGTTGTTTTGTTAGCGCGGGGCAACAAAACTACCACAATGACGAAAAAATAAAGTGCGTACCTTTACTGATCTTTGCAACAGCAAAACGATATTGCACAACCAAAAAAGAGCCATTCCCGAGTGCAACTTAAATCAAATGCAACTGAAATCAAATGCAACTGAAATCAAATGCAACTGAAATCAAATGCAACTTAAATCAAATGCAACTGAAATCAAATGCAACTTAAATCAAATGCAACTGAAATCAAATGCAACTTAAATCAAATGCAACTGAAATCAAATGCAACTTAAATCAAATGCAACTGAAATCAAATCAAACACACCAACTGCGAAGTATCGGTCTTTACATATCAAGACGAGACGCACTGATTAATTTGCTCAACGACAAATAACAACAGCTGACAGTCTGTGCATGTTCCTAACACATATGATATTTGTGATGACTAGGGCAGCCCCCCGTATAAGACCGGTTTAATATAGCATTGTGATTTACCGTTTGCATGAAAATACTGTGATTTCCCATTAGCAGTAGGCCAAACTTTCATTTGGATTTAGTTAGATTCAGGGTTAACAGACATAGCGGCCTAAATCCCATTTGCATGAACATATTGTGACCGGAAAAACATATGACGTCACCCGTACTGTGCCTCTTTGTTGAAAACACAGTTTGAATCATTACTTTACAGAACAGACAATTCCGTTTGGCAGGCAGACATTCCGCCTGGACACACAAACAAAAGAAATATGAATTAGTAGCGGGAATCTCGGTGATCTGGCAATACACACACAAACAAACAAACAAATATTACGATCTTAGTTATCTAGACACACGCTAGTGTGTCGCGCTAAGTTAGGCAACAATCATCACAACAAACATCACATCAATTCAACTGTTGAGGTTGTAAACCATTGTAGCGCGACGCCATACCGTCATTGTCTTATATCTTGAAGAATAGTTGGTCACATTTCAGGTACTAGGCTAGGGGGAAAATAATAATGCGGTGCAAAAGATTAAATTGTGTTGCAATCAAGAGCAATGACCCACCTGACAAAAATTGAATGCCAGCTAAGCTGCTTTCAATGCAAATTCTGACCCTCAATAACGTTGAAAATGTGTAACTTGCTAGCCAGCTACTAGCTAATTCTAGTCCCCTCATCCCCATGTTAATATCCATAGGGTGATTATTCATGGATACCGAGATAACGGGAAGGCTTCCAGCTATGAAATTGGACAAATGGCTGCAGTACGATACGAACTGCGTACCTTTTATGGTTTGGAGCCTAAGGGTGTAACGAGGATGGCGTGGAATGGCGTGTAAGTACGAAAATATTGTTATAACCATTGTTAGTATTGTCGGCATCGTCTCTCATTGGACAGCCAAAGTTCAGACAATGACAACGTGTATACTGACGTGCGTGCCTAGACACACACAAGTGTAGCACGATAAATCTAAACAACGTTGCCAAAAAAAATTGTATTCACGTCCAATTCACGAAAAATAAACCAAGTGTAAAAACGAAGCAAAATAAACAAAGCCAAAAACTGGTGAAGAGGCTACCAAGTTGAGAGTGGTTCGGCCCTTCAAAGGAGTGATATCAACACACCAAAACATTCGCCAACTTAATCGCACTGAATAATACTTTGGACCTAGCTTTGGACGTTAAATGAAAACTTGAACATTGCTATACCGAGATTAACTATGGTCAGATATTTCATCTAACCTTTGAGCCATTTTATGGAACCTGACGAATGCAGTATTCTCCTTTACAAGAAAATATAAATTGATTTTTTTTTTAATGTTGCAACAATCAGAGACGAACCAGATTACCGTTTGCTCATCAACAGTCAGTGAAAAGATCGTTCAAATATATTTCAATTTTCTAAGGATGGTGAACCAGAAGCACAAGGTGAAGCAAGATAGGAGAAGGTAGAATGGCAAGATATGGTTGCAAGGGCAAGTGGTTGAAGGTCATTCCTCTGCCGCCCCCTTTTTCCGCTCCTTACATGGGCGGACCTAGAAGCTCGCGCAGGAGGACACCTTACGTCACCGACTTGTCGTGGTTCTCCCCGGGAGCTTTTTTCTCTCTCCAGTTTCGAAGCCTCAATTGGAGGTTAGACCTACAACCAAACTTGGGGTCACCTCTCAGAGCCATCCCTGACAACTCTCAAAATGGCTGGAACCATCACTTAAAGGAAGCAAATGGATGAGCATTAATAAGACCTTTGCATTTCTGGCTGCTTACACTTCGACCCTTCGCACAAATGGACTGGTCGTTATTTATGACTTGGGGGAAGGAGGGGGGTGGGGGCGAAGATTTGAAAGTGTCACCGCCAAATTTTCGATGACCACCCTCCTAAGACCCTGAAAAAAAATGACGTGCCCCCACACCCAAGATCCAAATGTATTCTGAATTCCCCCCCCACCCCACCCCCACAAACACACACACACCTCAAAACGTAAGCTTTTGATGATTTCCTCTGGATTTATTGAAAAACAAGATGCACTAACACTGCATTAGTAATTCGACGTGTCGTATGGTAGAAAAAAAAATCTGTAATTGACGTATGAAGTTGGAACGGTACACATACAAACAGGACACTACTAAAAAATTTAAATGCCTATTAAATTATATGAAAATACTTATATCACCTCCAAGAATGTTTCAACAACAGTTCACTTAAATTTTCGAGGAAGAAAACACCGTTCCTCTTCTTCAGAAGACCACACCACAGCTGAGAAAGTTCGTTCGATGTGCGCTTACTTCATGTTGCACTTTAAATCTTCGCGCACGTGCTGCCGACCACTGATCTCTAAGTTATTCACTAGAGGGCCGCTCGACGACTGCAGTCAAATTCCACTTCGTAAGCGTTTTCATATAATTTAATATGTCTGAATATTATCACTGTCAACGCCGTTTACCGGTTTTTGCATTTAAATGCATGGTGAACTGAAGAATATATACTGTATTGCACATTATATAAAAAAAAAATTGTCTGGTAACGTTTGCTACTACGATACGGCAAATGAGCCAGAATCTTTTGTGCGACAATGCAATCACTGACCAGATAAGTTTTCATCGGACGCTGATATTGGTTTTCTTACAAAAAAACAAAATGAAAGCTTCGTTTGTTTTACAGTTTCCCGTACCCGTTGTTCTTGTTCATCAGACTTTTACATTTTTTAAATCTTCTAACACCATATTTTATAAATTCAGCAGGTAATTTGGTGGGGGGGGGGGGAAGGGAGTAGGAGAAATTATATTGCTCTGAGGGTACGTGAGGTTGACTACTTTAAAACTTTAAATTTATTAAAACTTTTTAGGTGTATTAAGTAATAGTTAAAATATTCACACAAAAATTGTGACAAAGCCCACATTGAATATAACACTGCAATTTCATGTGGCCAATTTTTGTTAGGCTAGTCAATACAAAGTACATGTTTTACTAGCGTTTTATAATTATCTTTATTATTATTATTTGTAATTTTAAATTTGTGGTTAAAACTAATGTCGAACCAATAAAACTTACGTGAGTCTTCCTGTTACGGATTTTAAAAAAATCTGAAAGTCAGAGGCCATTAGGAATATCCCGCCATTCCCTCCTTCTGGCCAGTCCGCCACTGTGAAGACAGGACATCATTCGCTTTGCTCACTCGTTCAATAGGAAACAATACCACAAATACGCGTAATAATACTGTAATATATCGCACCCGAAAAGCAGCGAGGATGGCGCAGTAATTAACAGCAAAAGTCTTATACGAGCATCGCATTCATTGTACCGTCCAGATTCAATCATAGAAATTCGGTGTACCATCCAGATCACCGCAAAGGTAAGTGATGACTCACTTTGTATTGTTCTGCGCCATAAGACGGGAGCCATCTCGACGTACGCGATAGCCTCTAACCGACCGCAATGGTGAAGAGCTGACTTGCCGAAATGCGCAGTTACACGCCACAATTTTTCGTATAATCGGCGTTCAGCGCACACCTTTACACTGAGGAAGCGCTGACGTCAGCCACTGATCGTGTACTATTTGACGACGGTTTTTCGCTCAGAGACCTTTTAGAGGTTAGCGAACTAAAACAGCCCTAACTAAATTAACTACAGCATAATACCTTGTGTACTGGCGCACTGCAACTCACCCACCAGCATACTTGAATTTCGTCGGATCAGAATTGAACAAATGTGTCTGGTTTTTAAGGAGATGTCGCTGACGTAAATCGGGTACCCCCGTTTTTTGGCCACAACGCATTAATTCGACGTTTGACACGTCGAATTAAAAAGCATTTCTGATCGACAGGTTCCCAGTTGTGTGGAAAATGATCGAGCTACGACTTGAAAATGCAGCACCTAGTTGCAGCACCGTGGAATCTTCGAGCAATATAAAGAAAATAGCGGTAAATTTAAAATGGAACAACACTTCGCAGCAGCACCACGATTTTCATGACTAAAATGGGATCACGTGATCCACATCAGCCTATTGGATGACAGAGAGTCTGAAACGTGGACGCTGTGTTTAGAATGTGGCTCAGCAAATAAAAAGCCAGCAAGTGCACATATATATATACAGTTGGATGCGACGTTTCGGGATTTATTATCCCGTAGTCAAGCAAAGACGAATAAAATTAGAGGACTAAAATTAGCATAAGCTAAAAAGTCTCATAAAATACACTTGAACGATTTTATGTGACTTTTTAGCTTATGCTAATTTTATTCGTCGTTTCTTTGACAACGGGATGGAAAATCCCGAAACGTCGCATCCTACCGTATATATGTGCACTTACTGGCTTTTTATTTGTTGATCAGTTTCAGTGTTATTTTCCTCAAATAATAGGGCAGTGACACGACGTAGTATTATTGTATATAACTCTATGGTGATGCCAGTTACTGGGTTAGCTGCAAGGTGCACTGGTGGGGGAAAAGAAGAGCGTCTTACTGA
This sequence comes from Lithobius niger, assembly GCA_023313725.1. Classification (NCBI taxonomy): domain Eukaryota; kingdom Metazoa; phylum Arthropoda; class Chilopoda; order Lithobiomorpha; family Lithobiidae; genus Lithobius; species Lithobius niger. The sequence goes on along the minus strand of JAHWFP010128709.1, from coordinate 35,375 downwards.
AGCCAATGCTATTAGAGTATTAGACTGAATTTCTTAGGCCTAAAACGCGCGATTTTTGTCGATTTGTTGGCAGTTGCTGACATTTTTAAGCAAGGGGAATCTTTATTTTCCAATTACAACCTAAGAAGCATAAGGGATTGGAGAAAACAACTGTTTTTTAAGCCTACGAAATCCACTCTGAAAGCACTGGCTTGACTAGAAGTGCCGTTGTTTAACCCACCATTTCGATCTAGTGCCCCTTGCAGGTATCTCGCTTGTAGCAATATGACGTCACTTGACGCTGCTCTATATAATACGGCAACGCTATCGAAATGGTGAACAGGCGCCTTTAAATTATGTTCTTGAAAACATTCAAAGAAGTATTCTTTAAACCACCGAAACCATTATTCATGATGGCAGTATTCATGAATGATTCATTCAGGCAATGTTGCCTACTATTTAAAGCAAGGTTTGAAAGGGAAATTCATTGTTCCTTTGAAAAAGACGTTGATGGTGGAGGATGCACTCATGGATATTTCTGGATATTGTTGCAATTTATTCTTTCTCATAATATTTCCAACATTTGTACCGAGATTCATGATTCGTGACGGCAGAATAACTTTTGCTATAAGGGATGCATTTTGGCACTACAAAGGCAGTTCGAGTCAGCATGTCTATGTCCTGAACAACATCACCATGCGCGACACGAAAAATGCCACATGGGGCAAAAACATTTTCAGCAAGCGATTTAAAAAAACTACTCACTGGATGATAATAAAAATAACGTCAAAATCTCATAAAAACTTACATGATGGGGGATCTGGGGGGCTTAGTGCATGCCCCCCCCCCAAAAAAAAAAATAAAAAAAACGATAGCTTTAAAAATCTTGACTGCTGAAAGTGTAATTTTTGAGGCCAAAAATGACTTTTTCATCCATTGTAATCATTTCTTTTTCTGTGAACCCCCCTTGACGCCCCCCTTGACGAGGGGACCAAAGAAATATATGATTCTCCCTCGACAGGGTCAAAAATCCATTTGTCCCCTAAATTCTTCAGCCCAGAAAATAATAACCAGTCCCTAAACACGTGGCAACGGTAGACATTTTTAGAATTGTCAGCTAATTTTTTGTTCCATCGCAATAACTCTTCATTTTTTGGTATTTCAAAAATTTGAAAACAAAGTGTTGCTCAGAACTGTCGGGTTGGCGCGACTGTTATTACAGGCAAGTGAATTTTCCCAATCCAACGTAACGCTGTAGTGTGTATTTCGCAATAGACATAGTCGAGGAGAGACCGAGGCATAAAAAAAAGTAGTCACATTAATTAACAGTAAAATCTCGGTGAGCCTGATATTTCGGTAAATCAGTTTTCAATTGCGCTGTTTACAAAAAATTTAACAACTGAATCGCCTCCTCAGTCTATTCGAGCATCCTGCGCGCATTGGCTTTTGCAACATTTGCGTAGGTTAGAGTGAATGGAGAAAACCATTTCTTACAAGGGAGTTGAAAACTAAGAAAATGAATCCCTTTGCTACGTTTGCACGCGTCGGATGTAAAGTTGCAAAACTGAGCTACACAAAAAAGCCAAATGGGAGGAATGTACCTTTAATTCTTGATGCGTTAATTCCAATTCCAACCTTTCTTTTTTAGCTAAGAGCATTAAGTCATGGAACGATCGGCCTGCAAGTAAACAAGAACGCCCCTGCTCTTCACACATTTTTGAGCGTATTTACCATAATTTCTTTAATTCTTAGTGTTACCAGTTTTCAGGTAGTATTGCAAGGTTTGAAAGGTCAATTCATTGTTCCTTTGAAAAATAAATTCGAGGTGGAGATGCCCTCATGGAAATTTCTGGATACTGTTGCAATTTATTCGTTCTCCTAATTAGAACACAAAAACGAACTCATTTCATGTTTAGGACAGGGTTTAACTGAACCAAACTCAAACAGCAGAGAACACGAATAAGCTTTCCTGTAAGGTTTCAGGTACCACAAACTATGGATGTGCCCCACAAATTAAAAGGCGGTACCACTAACTTACATGTTGCTGGTGTCCATGTCAAACCATACAACCATCCTTGACCACTGCAACCACCAAACAAACATACACTAGCAAAGGTGACACAACAGTTCTTTAATGCATTATTACGTCAGGTTTCAATACAATTAGTAACCAACTTTCAGATGTTTTGACTTCAAACAAGCACGGATTTGTTTCGCAGTGCTTAGATTGCCGAGTAACATATTTATTATATTGGTTAAACGTACAACCATGCAGCCCGAAATTAACGAGAATCAGAGACAAACATAGTTCCCTATTTTTTAAGGATTTTTCAGTTTTCTTAATTCAGTCATCTCCTTCCAGTTTCTCACCCTTTCAGTTTGATACAGGACTATTAGTAGTTTTTACTGTTTTTCAGTGATGATGCTGTTAAGCCAAATTGCCTCAGGGTGGCGTTCTACCTGCAAAATCTGGAAAACCGGGAAAATTCAGGGAATTTGATAAACATGTACTGAAAGTCAGGGAATTTCAACATTATGCGGAAAGTCTTTTTCCTCTATAAAGAATTGCTACCGTAATTCTTGTTTCATTTTTAACTTCTAAACCCTTCACTTCATTATAGTTAAAAATTTCATGTTCTTATGTTTCATTTCTGATAAACTAGTTAGGCCTAAGTAATACTGAAAATTACGTGCTTTTAGTTTTGTTTTGATTATGGGTATTTCTGCTCTTTACTAACACTAGTTACGGCAGTGTAATTTTTGATTTAGCAAAGCAATGTGATAGAGTTATTGATATTTGAAAATAATGTAAAAAAAAATATTAGGTAGTCCTGTAATGTACAGTTTCGGTAATAAAAACAACCCTGGAGAAATTCAGTTATCTCGAAAACTACTAAACGGATTTTCATGAAACAAAGACTGAATTGCTTATTAGATTGTCTACTATATTTCTACCCTTATTAAATACTACGTTAACTGATTGAAGATTATTGGCCGAGCGAGAAAAAAACTTGATGATACCCGATTATATCTCGAAAACCAGTGGAAGGATTTTCATGAAACAAAGACTGAATTGCATATTATATTTTTCTGCTTAATATTGCATGTCATACGTAGAGAAATATAACATATATCATAACAATTAATCCAGTTTTTATTTTATTAAATTCTATCCAGTAATTTATGGGACATATTATTAGTTATCAACTCGTGTTGCTCGCTCGGCCAATTAAGTTTGGCTACTTACCATTACATGTAATACGTATAAAAATGTAGTTGATAGCATAATAAGCAACCCAGTTTTTGTTTCATTCAATTCTGTCTAGTGTTTTCGAGATATCAACATTTTCGTTCAGAGTCACATACATTAATCCTGCAACTCTTTCCGAATAACGAAGGCGTTTTTTTTTACCGGAGCTGTACGTCCTTCGACCGACAAAAATCAGAAAATGTCAGTATTGGTCTGGAAAACCTGGAAAAATCATGGAATTTCATCTCGTGCTTTTGAACGCCACCCTGTTCCGTTTTGGCCTTAAATGTAAGGCAACGTAAATACGTTTGCATCAGTATTTTTTATTTTCTTTATCACGTATCGAGCAACTTGGCTTCCCTAATGTTTATTGGTTGTTAAGCCAAGCAGCAGACACCGGCAATCATTAGCTAACTCACCGGTTTAAAATATAAAAACTAAACAACATTTGAAACATTTTGTTTTAGTGGTTACAATGGCTGAGGATAGACCACCCGAAGGTAACTGGACCAATGTCAATGCGGCGGGGGGAGTTTTCACCTCATCAACAAGTTTGTTGGCTGCATTCCTGCACTCTGTTCTTTAGCACGTGCTAATGAGCTGAAAGGTGATGCACAATCACGAATCCTTAAAACAACTCACACCTCTCGCTTTTGGAACAAGGGACAGATAACCACAGGGCGCACTGCCAAACACCGGAAGTTACCAAAATTCTTTTGAGATGATTGTGGAGTTTGGCAGGTGAACACAACACCGGAGCCACCGTGGAGTAGTTTGAGCTGGTGTTCTCTTTCAGTTAACCTTCAAGCAATTCATAAATTATGGAAGAATGACTTGTATTTTTTAGTTCTGAACATTTTATGCTGAAGTCGTAAATAACAAAGAACACAAGTTTAGGGAAAAAAGGAGGATTACAACAAAGGCTGTTTTAAAGGTCAGATCGGTAAAAGATGTTCAAATCTTACGGGAAAAAAATGAATTTAACGTCGTTTTCAACTGCTAAGGTTAGCTCTGGACAGAGTGAGACAATTTTTCTTGGAAATACGTAGGATCTTATTACATGCCAATAATTTTCCTTTTTCCGGCCTACGGCAAAAGCTTCGATTTGCTATGGAGGAAACTAACAGCTTCTGCGGGCTTCTGCGGATTTGTGATCTGGACCACTGTTTGTTGTTTGGTTGTTGTATTGTTTTTTAATTATTGTTTTTATATATTGGTATTTTCTACGGTTCGACTGAGTCCGGGTAAATACCCGACCCGGTACCGGGTAATGCTATTTTTGACCCGACTCGGAGTCGATAAAAATTTGACCGAGTATAAACAGGGTAATAATTATTTGTTGAAAAAATTATTTTTATTTTCATAGTTTCATTTATACCCTCTGGATCCCTTTACAACTACTTGCACGCAATAGATATTCATTAAACAGCACAGAAAAAATCAGATAAATTGCTTTAATAGTTTCGGAGAACCAATTTTTTTAAAATTACGGGCTGTAAACGAACTAAAATTGAAAATCTCCGTGTCCGTGTTGAGAAAACGTGTCCGTAAGTCGGCGATAGTTAACGCTAAAAATAGTTGTTCCCACCTGATAAGCGATAGTGTGAAGGTTTATAGGCTCCTTTTCCATTTTAGTTGTACATCGCAGCTGCTGTTTTAATTTTTCTATGTTGTGAGACATCACCTTTCTCGTGATTTTCAACAACGAACTGAACATAAGTGCTCACGTGAAATCCGAAGCGCGCCATGGCGGCCATTGTGAAATCGCTCGTCAGCCAATGAGAGCGCGCCAAATCGGTCACGTGGTGCCAACTGGCTAATGAGAAAACGCGATCTTCCAATTGCTTTGGAAAGGCAGCTCGAGACCGCCAGAAACAGCCTCCGACATTCAATCTGATTGGCCAATGCCAAACGGGCATCGAGAAGATGTGTTGAGAAGCCCGGATAAAGGGGAATTCCAGCTTTTCAATGAACCCAAGATGGCGGCGCCCAGTTAAATGGTTCGATCGTTACTGCTGTCGAAAATGACCAGTTTTTTGTTCTTGAACTTCGAAAAAAAGGAATGAACACCACATTTTTGCAGTTTTTAGTGGGACTGCACTCAACTAAAGTCTTTTTATAAAAGTATAGACATCGTTAACAACGTTTTGTTTACAGAAATCCATGTACAACATATCGGGTAGCGAATTTCAGTTTTTTCATGTCGATATTTTGGCCGAAAATTGCATTTTTTGACCCGCACTTCCTCATAAAAGTTTCGACGTATATACGTCGTTACTCCACTTGGGCCACATCGTTACTTAAAGGATTAAAGCCAACAAAGGCCTATTGTGAGACAAAGTAACCAAAATGCATTTTATTTTTCATTTCACTGTATTATTTAAAAATTTGGAACAAAGAATTGTTGGTCAATTTAATTTTTGACTTCACTTTATTTAATAACGTAAAGTTTATAATTAAAAAATTCGGAAGAAAGAATTACTGGTATTTTACAGTTTTTTAAAGTTGGTTTCACCTTTTTTTTTTTTTTGCTCTTTTTCATTGTTATAATATGCGCAATACAAAACTGGACGAACGCAAAATGAAAAAGACTGAAAGCGAAAAAAAAGAACGAAACCAAAGTGATAAAAGCTGCATATTAAACATAAAGTAAAAATTGAAAATCTACGACCCGGTTTTACTACTCGGACTCGGCTCGGTGGGTATTCATAATTCCTCGGACTCGGCTTGGACTAGGTTTTTTGTTACCCGGTCGATCCCTAGTATTTTCGTATCGTCCAATTCCAATATGAAACTGACGACTAATGTTTCTGAAATAAATAAATAAACAAATAAATAAATAAAATAAAAAAAATAAAATAAAAATCGACATGAACACGATATCATTTCTCGGGCCCTTCTCTTCCGGAATGTACAGCTAAGGGTGGACAGAAACCGGGTTTTACTTCTGTCATATGAGACAGTCGTGTTTATCATACGGCCATCCTGACCATACTGCGTCCATTGTTTGCTTAAAATTGATGGTAAAGTTTTTGTAGTTTAACAATTTTTGAATGGAACAAATACCAAGAAAAGTAATTATTTCTTTGTTAGTGGAAAGCCCGAACCAAGTTACGGACAGAAACACCTAAGAGCTTTACTAACTACTCCGCATTATAAAGTGAGAGACCAAGGCAACAGTCTCTTCCCCTTCTTATGCCAAGAATCCCCCAAATTACTCTTCATTGGCCAGACAGAAATTGTATAACAGACATTTTACTTCGTGAAAATGACATATTTTGGTGTGAATGCTGCTTCGAAATTTCCAACTAATTTCGCTTGTTGTGGATCATACAGTTGTGAATGACTGAACACGTTCAAGGTGTTGTTTGAAATCCATAGTTTTTTTAAAGTGACATGACTCTTTGTTTTGTGGGTCTTGAATTATTATCCCCTCTCCCTACATTCTCCGCATTAGTCTTATACCAAGCGATCGGACCACAAAGAATGTTACGGCGGCGAGTCGTAGAGCATCCTTCTATCCTGTATCTAACCGGTGTAGCTCCTCACACGGTTTGCATGAACTATGGAAATCTGCGAGCTGTGGTTGCTTATTCTGCTGACTCTGGAAGGTTTGTGGAATGTTAGCTAAACAGGGTTTGAAAGTTTCTCCGCCTTGTACTTTGTAGTTTTCTCGTTTTGTTTCCCCTGAAATTGTTCTGTTTGCATTTGTACTGGGGCAGTTGACCCGTTTTGGGTTAGGCTCCCTAAAGTAAATAAACTAATAAACTGAACAGCCCACAACAACGATCGCGCATGCAGTGATTGTTACTCGATTCAATTCAATTTTATTAGAAAAGTCTTGATCCATGGTCGCACACCCCTACTCAACCAACTTACCAAATCAACCAACCAACTCAACCAACTTTGAAACAATTCAACTCGGCTCTGAAAGCCCACATCGACAAAATAAATACATCTTTCTAAAGGGTTCAAATGGTTTTGTAGCGAGCGTTAACCACTCCTGGACATCTGCCCTATGGAGCCCTAAGGCCCCATGTCTGCAGCACTCAGGTGTCTACAGCACGTCTTTCTATACCTCTTTCTGTTATATTGTAGTCAATTGCTAGCCGATTTGGCTTTGGTGGTGTATTTTGTAGCTGGCATTGGCGTTTCGGTGGTCGGCTCTGTGGCTTGTGGGTGAGTTTTGTTTTTGTCTGCATTGTTGTTTCTTTTGTAGTATGTGTCTGTTTTCTGCTTGGAATTCTCCAGCTAAATGCAGCTAACCCAGTTCGGGTTCGTGTTCCCTAAAACAGCATACAAAAGCAAGTACGTCTCTGTTTTCTTCAGTTGTTAATTCTCGGTCTAAAAATCCTTGGGGTTACCCCAGTCCTTAATAAGAACAAGGTGTTGAGCACCGTAAATAGTTAATAAAAATACAAGCCAAATGTTGCACAAGCATACACTAAAACGCGACGTTTCGGAATAGTTTCATTCTGTTGTCAAGCAGAAAGTGTATGTATGTTGACTTTTAGCCAGTCTTTAATAAAACAAACCAGGCAACCAACCTTTTTGGAAGGCATTGTTCGAAGCCCATTTATCATCATTTCATGTGGCCATTCTTACGCTTTTATATTGTTATGCTTATGTAAGATATTATGTTAGATGGATAGGCTTTTAAGGAGCGTAAAACAACAGTTACTCAGTAAGATCGAGTTGTAAACGGCCAACTTGTCTTTCACTCTAGTTAAACGTAACACATTTCTAACATTACTAAAAAAAAAAAAAAACGGAAGTGTTAAGCAAGCTTCGCAGAGGGAATGGAGGATGGTCCGTTGATGTGCATGAGGACAGTCCTTTACAGGTACAACCTGCCTGGGAAGAATTGCTGAAATAAAAAGAAGATGGCCATCTCCGAATTATAAGTCTTGGCAACAGCAATGGAGTTTATTCTGCATTTAAAGATCATTTTAAGAACTTTGCAAGCGACGCACACTGGGAATCTTTAGTATGGGAGGTAATAGTTAAAGTAAGCAGAGCACACAACGTAGGGAGGAATGTCTCCTTGGCATGTGTGCCTCATCATGTGGAAGGTTGTGGTGGGAAATGAGTAGGCACATGCACCAGCTTCAGGAGGCAGGTAATACCAAGTTGGTCCAACAGTGACTCTCTTCAGTTCCCCATTGGCATGTGCAAAGTTGCTTGAGAGGAAAGCATGGGAAGAATAAGGAGCAGGTTGGAGGAGTCTGGAGGTGGGTGTGCAGTATAGGGCAATACACGGAATGCTATGGAAAGATGGGCAAGTTACAACATGGCACACTGGGCAGAAACAACACTTTTTAGCTGAACTGTGGTCATGTCCCTTTGCGAGCCCACATGACAAGTTTGAGCCTGGTAGCGGAGCATGATTGTCCTTGTAACCAAGATGAAGAGACCGTGGAACATCCTCCTTTTTGATTGTAAGCATTGTGTTTGCCAACGTGCTCCTGTCTTGCATGGTTCACGAGTGGATTAGTTGCCAGAGTGATGGCCAGTTTGCATTTTATCACGATCACCCCTTGTGCAGCCCGTTTTATAATTGTTTTGATAGAATTTTTAGGTCGTTTCTGAATTGTTCATCGCTCTTTCCCATTTCCTCCCTTCTGGTTTACTGCGCTGGTTTGGCTTTTTTAGGATAATCAAAATTTAACAGAAAATCAGTTGATATGTAGTTGAAAAGGTTATGATATAGAAATCCCGCTCCTGGTAGCATGATACAAAACCACAAGGGCATAAAATAGCACAATTATTTTAATTGTCGACGGGTAATACCCCTCTTGGTTACAAACAAAAAATGATGCACAACGAAAACTCCAAATACAGAACAAAGACACACTCATTCAGCGAACCACCATCTTGAATTTGTTGCCTGATCAACCACTGACCTTCATATGACCAGGCAATAAATTCAAGATGGCGGCTCACTGAATGATTGTGTCTCTGTTGTGTATTTGGAGTTTTCATTGTGTATCAACTTTTTGTTTGTGACCAAGAGGGAATTACCCCCTCGAAAATTAAAATAATTGTGCTATTTTATGACCTTATGGTTTTTATCATGCTGTCAGGAGCGGAATTTCTATACCAAAATTTAATAAGCGTTTCGTTCAGATTGTGCTAGTGTTGCTGACAAGAGTTGCTGGAACTGATGGCCAATTGGGTCAGGTTGCTGACCAATCAAGTTT
>JAHWFP010128709.1:1356-25936 GCA_023313725.1 Lithobius niger | reverse complement strand
GATGAACGTTCAGTGCTGCCATTTAATGCGTGTTGAACGTTCAGTGCTGTCATTTAAGTGGGGTGTTGAACGTTCAGTACTGCCATTTAAGAGGGGTGTTGAACGTGCAGTGCTGTCATTTAAGTGGGGCGTTGAATTTTCAGTACTGCCATTTAAGTGGGGTGTTGAACATCAGTGCTGCCTTTTAAGTGGGGTGTTGAACGTTCAGTGCTGTCATTTAAGTGGGGTGATGAACGTTCAGTGCTGCCATTTAAGTGGGATGTTGAACGTTCAGTGCTGTCATTTAAGTGGGGTGTTGAACGTTCCGTGCTGCCATTTAAGAGGGGTGTTCAACGTGCAGTGCTATCATTTAAGTGAGGCGTTGAATGTTCATTGCTGAATTTTAAGTGGGATGTTGAACATCAGTGCTGCCATTTAAGTGGGGTGTTGAACGTTCAGTGCTGTCATTTAAGTGGGGTGATGAACGTTCAGTGCTGCCATTTAAGTGGGATGTTGAACGTTCAGTGCTGTCATGTAACTGGGGTGTTGAACGTTCAGTGCTGCCATTTAAGAGGGGTGTTCAGCGTGCAGTGCTGTCATTTAAGTGGGGCGTTGAATGTTCAGTGCTGCCATTTAAGTGGGTTGTTGACGTGCAGTGCTGCCATTTAAGTGGGGTGTTGAACGTGGAGTGCTGCCATTTAAGTGGGGTGTTGAACGTTCAGTGCTGTCATTTAAGTGGGATGTTGAACGTTCAGTGCTGTCATTTAAGTAGGGTGTTGAACGTTCAGTGCTGCCATTTAAGTGGGGTGTTGAACGTGCAGTGCTGTCTAAGTGGGGCGTTGAATGTTCATTGCTGCCATTTAAGAGGGGTGTTGAACATCAGTGTTGCCATTTAAGAAGGGTGTTGAACGTTCATTGCTGCCATTTAAGTGGAGTGTTGATTTTTGAGGATTACCTGTCATCTTTTATTCTTTATTATGTAAAAATTGCACGATAAAGACCGTAGTTTGTACATTTTAAAAACAAAGAAATACCTTGGTGTTCTTGCTGAACAATCATCAATAATCCATTACTTAATCCATTCTAGTGAACAGATTAAACTTTACGTAACTTTACCATGCTTCGATTTTAACATGTTAAATGCAACAGTTAAATATCTTTTTATTGTTGTGCTGCCAGCCCATGGATTCAGGGACAATCAGAAATTTTAATAAATGGATTACCTCCATTTCTTTTAAGATGACAGGCATTTTCCAGCTGAAGTGGCCAACTCTTAAGTTATTTTTCGCATAAAAACAGCAGGAATAAGTAATGGATGGCCAAAAGCCAGCTAGTTTCGCATGGCAGACGAAATTGTAAGGTTACAATGCTGTGCTCTCAGCGTCCACAGTTGTCAAGAATTTAGGTACATATGCACATCATTGCTACCGTACAAACGATGCCATGGTCGCATGGAATATGCTGCTGCTGGCTCCTTAGTTTTCGTGTTAGTTCACTTTGTTCATAAGCAACATGAAATACTCCATGTTACAGCTAAGTGCTTACTGTTTTGAAACCATATGACGATAAAAACATCCTTTTAAGAAAGGGTGGTCAGATTCTATGGCATAAACTTATTTTGTTTCTGAATTATTTCTGATGGGTGGTACTTCTACACCTAATGTAATGCTTATATTGCTCCGATATATACATTTTCACACATACATACCCAATCAATGTGTGCGAGTTGTTTACTTTAAACATTTTTTGAAAGGGGAGTTGAGCAATATTTACATTAATATGCCAACAATCAGACTTGATTTGTGCTTTTTAGTTATTGCCTTTCCTCAGTGAAGAGGCTTTGTTGTTTTTGTTATGCAACGTATAACTTGAAACTGTTTAAGATCTGAATCGATCAGCACAACTAAAATCAAGACATGCACTAGTGTGTCCCCGCCGAGTTGTTGATATTTCATTATTGTTATTGCACGAAGGCGGCAAACATGGGCATGTGTCTTTATCGGGAGCAAGAGGTTTACAAACTACAACGAGCAGCTGGATAAGATACTTGGATGTGACAAAAACGTCTGCAAACCTGTTGAACAACCGAACATTACGTCCCTGTATGGCAATGGTTTCCGCTCAAGGAACAGGGAGGGGGCAGACGGGGCTATTTTCATTTCATGCTCTCCAGTATAGTGTCTCGCTCAGGCATGCAATTGCACAGGTGATCTGCATGGGTAGAATAAGTAACTAAGAAAAAAAACACAATTTAAGCAAGTAGTACTTGCTTAAAATTTTGTCATTTTCTTACTTGTAGTGTTTTAGATGTGCCGATTCAGATTTTAAACTGTATCAAACGATGATTCAAGTTTGTTTGACTATGTCCGGATTGAATCCAGCATGTACACGTTTTTAGTTATTTGTTGGTATAATGTTATACGTGTTACGCTCGACGTGGTATTTATTGTTTAGAAACAATACCAAACTTATTTCAACCTAACCTAAACCCCATAACTGACAAAAAGAGCTGATGTCATACAAAAACCCCATAAGGGTAAAGGAAGCCATCAAGTTTTCGCCCAAAAAAAAATAGTGACATTAAAGCCCCAGTTGCTCCCAACCCTGATCACTTTGTCTTAAATTGCACCTTGGTGGTACTCATTTAAACTCGAGTGATCTCATTCGGACTAAAAAATAGGTGGCGCCGATAGGGGTTACATTTTTGTCAATACATTTTGTTTGGCAAAGCTTGATGGGTCCCTTTACCCTGTTTTCGTATGATTAGTACCACTCGTTACATAGTTTAGTCTAGTTTCAGTAACTTGACGATTTTGTGATATTTTTTTTAAGTGGGGGTCTTACATCCTAGTAAAATTTTCCATTAAGCAAATAGGGGCTGACCCAAGTCCGGTTTTTTTGTTTTTGTAATGGATGTGGAGTAGGATAATTTTAGGATAATTCCCAAAATAGTCCCGATATTTTTATACTTGGTATAATTAGAATTTAATTAAATGTTGTAATGTGTTCTTTTTATTATCGTAGTGTGCCTTTGTAAGGAATATACACAATAACATTTCCCTCCTAGTAGCAGATATTATCAATTTGTAAATTGCAAAAAAAAAACAAGTTCAGCTTTCTACAGCTGAAGAATAAAAGGGGTCAAACAGAAATTTAAGCATTTTCAAGACAAAGTAATAAATTGTAGTCAGTTTATTTTAAATTTTAAACATTTTATTTCAGCAGTAATTAGACTGGCATTAAGACAACATGAACAAACAAACCAACAAGGAAAACAACCACAACAGCAAAAATATTACAATACTAAATTCACAGCAAACCGTTTAATAACACACACCTGATTTCAGAAGTAATAAAACACACACAGCCCTTATCAACTTGTTCACGATGTGTTGCCTCTAATTAAACTACCATCGCAATAAGAAAAGTATTTTACGATGCAGTGTGTCTACAACCATTCTGTGCAACCTGTTCTTGCTAATACAGTAATGCATGCATGTATTTTCCCTCTATTCGCTAAAAAAGTGTAAGCAGAATACATAAGCATGCTTAATAAAGTTGGAAAATTTCATTCAACTTTTGAAAATACCACAGATTTGATTTCTACTGAGGGATTATTGATTTGGAAGCCTGCAGTAGTGCATTCCACCCAAGTAGCCGACATTAGCATGGATCAGAAAACTTGGAATTTGCATAATGTTAACTCCTGTCAATCAGACAATAACCCTTTACTCAACACAGCTAAACACACCCGTGGGCACAACTAAAGTTTGCTGAATTATTACATAATGCAAAATATGCATCACAAAGAGAAAGCCAAAATCTATGCTTGTCCGTGAGGTTAGACTTCACCCAGCCTAATCACAGTTTTCACTCAAAGACTTCAGCAATAACAATGTAATCAAGTTTGCAGTCAAATGGCTTATTTCCTCCATAGTCGCTCAATTTCCTCACACAGTCTAGCTATTTTTCAACAGTACCCCTTCTGTCTTCATCAGGTCCTCCAAAGGTCAATTTAGAGGAAGTAGACAGTAGGGGCACTGTTCAAAATTAGCAAGACTGCGTGAGTGTCTTCTTTGTGAAACTGAGCGATTGTGGAGGAAATAAGCCATTTGACCGTTGATTATGAGTTTCATAGTAATTCTGTTAAGAATCAAGCTTGCATTAGAGATTCTTACGCGAATATTTCTTGAGCGGAATATTACTGTTTTTGCGTTTTTGTTTGGCAGCGATTTGAAATTTAGTTTTGAAACATTTAGTTAATTGCTGAATCTGAAGTTCGGTAAACATTACTGCATTCGTAAAACAAATTACCAATATAAATATATTATGACGACAGCGTAGAAAATTAACCTTCAAATTAAATTGTGGGTCAATAATGATTTGTATGGTGTTGCCTCCTGTTAAAACAGTGCAAAACCCATTTTCACTTGTACGTTATTGCAACTTTAAATATATGCCTTCATACCCAATTGACCAATGAAGTTTTATTTCGTATACACACAACCATCGTGAACAGTGATAAATAACATCATTTTACAATAGGGTGACATTAAAATAGAACAGTTGAACGCGCAATACCGGCTGAGGCACAGTAGTTTGCAATACTTCAAAGAATTAGCATCACAACTAACATCATCTTCAATACTGTATGTTAGTTACCAATCACAAAACTTAGTTGCTCAATTACAGACTTATGTTTGTGACTTAACGATGATGAATCACTGCTTTCAATGTAACTGGAACCAGTAACGAGTAAATAGTAAAGAGTAAATACTATCACATTATGAATGAACTTGAAACTTTTTAGTTTGTTAGATCAAGTGAATTTTACTGATTTTATAAGTTAGACTTTCTACTTCAGCCTTTATCAATAGTTAGTGCTTTTCTGAGAAGTTAGACTTTGTACTTCAGCCTTTATCAATAGTTTTTCTGAGAAGTTAGACTTTGTCCTTCAGCCTTTATCAATAGTTAGTGCTTTTCTGATAAGTTAGGACTTTGTACTTCAGCCTTTATCAATAGTTTTTTCTGAGAAGTTAGACTTTGTACTTCAGCCTTTATCAATAGTTAGTGCTTTTCTGAGAAGTTAGACTTTGTACTTCAGCCTTTTCAATAGTTAGTACTTTTCTGATAAGTTAGGACTTTGTACTTCAGCCTTTATCAATAGTTAGTGCTTTTCTGATAAGTTAGGACTTTGTACTTCAGCCTTTATCAATAGTTAAGAGTTTTTCTGAGAAGTTAGACTTTGTACTTCAGCCTTTATCAATAGTTAAGAGTTTTTCTGAGAAGTTGTACTTAGTACTTCAGCCTTAATCGATAGTTAGTGCTTTTATATCACGAACTTAGGTCACACACCACTTTAACATACTCCTAACTAAATTACAATTGGAAGTCTCCGTATTGAGCAAGGTGACAAAATAGCCAGCAGTGAAGAGGTTAACAAGTGCTCACGTGGCCTTATCAATACATTAGTTTCATACAACAAAAATAAGCACAGGGAAAACTTATTGCAATTGAAAATTAGAGACTGGCTTAGGTGAATTAGCCTGCTTAATCTATGTTCAAAAAAATTTTATCGGAAAACAACTGAATTTCATAGTATGTTTCGAAATCTTTCTAATATGGGAAAAACAAAGGCATTAGAGTACCTTTTCTGTATCGGCCAAATAGCATTCAAGCTAAAATAAATTAACAAAAATATTCTTAGGAAATGTTCCCAGTTCAATTTCATTCTACAAGGACAAACCAGATTTAATGACATCATGCAAAAAGACATGCACGATACATAATAAAAATAACTGAAATAGAAGACAACCCCGAGTCAAAAGGCAAAAAATACTGTAAAATCAACTCTAGAAAAATATTAAAAGGCCACTAAAGCAACAGTATTGCCGATCACGGCATTCCTAAGAAAATATACTAATACTGCACAACACTAACTGCATGTAACAGACAATATAACATTTACAACGTTTACCCTGTTACATATAAGCGTATAAAGCCTCTACGTGTAATTCTCATTATATTGGCATTAGTACGATGCCTTGTACCCTTATTATTACATATTAACGTTGCAAGACTAGGCACACGCAGTTCTACGCTCCACTTTCTAAACTTTTACAAGCTGAACAATTGGTAAAATATACTGACCAGGTATGGAAAAAGTTAGGATTCTCCTGAGGTAGGGTGGACAATGCAAATGTTGCAAGAGATATATAAAACATTTTAAAATTCGTCTCGCGAATGAAATTACTGTTGCAGACTGTTTATATGTGCAGAGATTTCACTGTCGACAGCAAAGGCAGGGCATGTAATGATAATTCATGTAAAGCTCACTTGAATGGGGGAGAAGAGGGGATTGAGTGGTAAGGCAGGTCGAATGGGATGACGATAAACTCAAAACAGATTTAAAAAAAAAGAAAATTGAATAAAATTGAATGCCTGAATAAAAGTCCCAAATTAAGATAAATTAACCCATAATTTATTCATTAATTTAAATTTGGTTTTTCTGTGTTCGTTTAAATACTTAGGTGAAATAAATGGTACTTATGGTACCTTTTTGTAGTTTAAAATATTGGATAAGCAGATGAGCACACAGGATCGACAACAGGGGAAGGGGTAATTTGTACCATGTCTGGGGAATTTAGTCTTGAGCTTAGATGATCACCTAAGTTAACTGTGTGCCGTCAGCATTGTGCCCTTAACTCAGGTACTTAAACTAAGCTAAAAAAAGGAAAAATAGAAAAACGTATGGCCCCTACAGAGCCAAAAAGGCCCCCATCCCTACCGTACCCAGTTTTTACCAGGTCCGGGTAATCCTGTTACCAGCCCTGTGAGCAAATGATATAGAACTTAAGATTATTGGCATAAGCAGATTGAGATATGAATCCTTAACTGGGACATTCTTTGATCAGGGCGCGGTTCAAAATCAAGGTCAGATTAGGTTCGTTAGTTCTAATTATGTTTTTGCGTTGACGTTACTAACATTGAGCTTTTTTCAGAAGATTTCAGTGTTTCTGCCTACCACATACTCAGCCATTTTCTTTTTTGCTTGTTTTGTGGTAAACAAAGTTTTTGCTGCGGCGAAATCAAACAAGGGATCAGTTCTACGGCGGGTTGGTTGTCCCACGGAAGTGAATTCAAGCCTTTGAATTTCCTCGTGTTCTATGGTATCATTAACACCTTTTAATAATACTCTTCCTCCACCCACCGTCCTATAATCCCTAGCCGTATTCACATATTCGAGTGCCAGCACGTGAGTTAGTATTTCTATTTCACAATTCTGCTGTGTGGCATAGAGAGAAATAGTGCGGCTTGGGACAGCGGCCTCAGCCAGGGGCCCTCTTGAGGAGATTCTTTCCTCAGCACCGGTTTTTTTTCTTTTTAACCTTGTTTTTCACCGCAAAATTTAAGCAGTCTTTTGCTCTTGTACAGAGGGCGCCTAAAGGTACGGGGGGGGGGGGGGCCCCCCGCAAAAAAATTTTCCTTTCGCCCCCCCCCCCCCCCTCTCTACGGCTTGTCTACACAAGCCTTAAGTTGCACAATATCATAGGTTTGAAAGCAGAAAATGTATATTAAAGTTTTCTCATTTATGATGCAAACAATTAATCTTGTTAAACACAATTAGCTAAATTGTGAAAATGGAAAACCTGGCCAACAGAAAGACAAACCAACACAAGCGTAGGAATTGTTACATAGTTGGAAAATTAAATAGTTTAGCATCTAACCTAAACTACATTATGATGAGATATCATTGTGCCTTTACACTAAACATGAACTTGTTAGTTTTAAATATTTTTTGCACCTTTCACTTATTTTTGATACTTTTTTAATCCGCGCTCTTCTAACGCTCAACCATCAACGAAGTCCAATAATCTTGTTTAAAAGATTTTTAAATTTTGACAAATTTTTGTTGAATTTGTTTCCCCCTTATAGTTTGTGCATTTAACATTTTAAATTGTAAACAAGGTTATTATGGTTAACAGAGCTAGAGCTGAATACTGCTTTGCCAACTACAAAACCACCACAATTTACATTTTAGCTATTATTACAGGATTTGGTTTTTACACTTATTTTGATGTAGGGGGGGGGGGGCGGGGCAGAAAAAAACTGTAAATAAACATGAATCCTTTGGGCGCATTACTTTGCTAGTATTTCTGCCAACTTTCATTTAAGCCTACTTTGTGTCCCTGGTTTGACTGGCCAAAGTTTGACTGTACTAATGACAGATACAATAATTGTTGATAACGATATCACCCCAATATGCTGTCCACGCACATTGACTTAAGCGATTTATTGATGAGCAACAAGTTCTTGAATAACCAGATTTTTTAAGAGTTTTGTACTAATGGAACGTGCAATTCATGTGTAAGGTCTATGACTATTTTCATGTCTAAGGGAAAAAATAGATACAAAAAGTGACAAGAGACATCGTCACAGGAACTTGCCCCTCTTGATATTGGACCATCGTGATGTCGAGGGACAAGAAAAGTCAGGAAAGAATGCTACTATTTGCAAACACAATGCGCCAAACAATATATACTCGTCTAATCGCAAATGGTTCGGGGATGACTACTAGTTGGATAAGACAGATGTCTGTGTCATTCCAGGATTCAATATCCATCAAGCGATGTAAAATGTAGTTCATTTACTTTTAATCAGGCCATTAATACAGCATAAAACCATTCAGTGGTGAGCAAACAATCAGGTACAAAACAGAAACAAATGACTCCAGAAAACCACGGCCTTTAACGGTGCAAAGAAACAGTGCTGTTTATTATTTAATGAAAGAAGGCTGTACGAGACCTTGACTTTGAATTAAGTTGAACTATTTTCGCCAAGTTAATGAAAGAAGACTACGAGACCTCGACTTCAAATTAAGTTGAACTATTTTCGCCAAGTTAATGAAAGAAGACTACGAGACTTTGACTTCAAATTAAGTTGAACTATTTTCGTCAAGTTCATGAAAGAAGACTACGAGACCTTGACTTCGAATTAAGTTGAACTATTTTCGCCAAGTTAATAAAAGAAGACTACGAGACTATTACTTCGTATTAAGTTGAACTATTTTCGTCAAGTGACAAGAACAAGGCTAAAGTTTGCTAAATTCTGTATTATTTGTTCTGCTAAATTCAAATATGTTACCAATTCTAAATTGATGTCTGGGTTCCAAGAATAAAAAGATTTTCTTTCTGGCAAAGTTTTTAAGAGAAAATAAATAATCAGGTTCATTATCATATCTTGTTTTCAACATTTCTACCACGCAACAATGATCACTCAGTGAATGCCAAATAAGGTCAACAGAAATTGTGATAAGTGAAAATTCAACAAATGGCTCGGCGACACATTTGTTAAGGATGTTTATGTAGCCTACAGGGCTGTTTCACTAACAAACGTCACAAGGGAATCTCAATTGCAATTTTTTTTTTCAAAACCGTAATGGTTTAAGAGTAACAACATTTCATTAATGACAGGGTAACTATAAATGACTAGGTAAGGTTTTATGTTTTAGGTTTTAGCTACTTTCACAATCAGTGCAATTAATAGCACATATTCTCTTTTGATGCGAACATTTTGTGTTATTAATAATTTATGAAGGAACCATTTTTATAGGGTGTAGGATATACACACAAGCACAAAGTTTTTAGAAAATTATAAGAACAGTTTAAGCTATTAAATAATAATGGAAATTGCAAACAGCCCCAAAAAAACAACTTTAGAATCCTTATGTGGGATATTACCCCACGTCCAAGGAAGCTATTATGTACATTTCCTTTGAATTTTAAGCTTCTTATGAGGGGGGGGGGGGGATTGGTATTATGACGTGTTCCCTAAACTACTGAGAAGACAAACTAACAACGCAAAAAAACACGTTCGAATCACTTTCTTAATTTTGGCTCATTACAATACAAGCGTGTTGACTTTCTTTTTTCATGCTTGTCGACATTTGTCTAGAAACAAAAATACCGTCAAAACCGACAACACCATAACACTATTTTATTTTCAGAATTACAGTCATACTGACATTGGAGAATAGTAAAGGAATATTAAACCCTCTCTTTTCCAATATTTTTAAGTTAGCTAAGACTAAAAACGCATTTAAGACCTCTGAAATCTCATTTTTCTTGATAATCACGTCTAAGTAAGGAAAAAAATATTTTACAACAATTTTGGACATGGCAAAATTGTGGTAAATTTTTTTTCCCCTACTTAGATGTATTCATAAAGTCGCAGTAAGCACCGCATGCCATTTTTTGCTGATAACGTCGAAATAAATAAAAAATAAATAAATAAAAACCTTCTGTCTTTTAGGTCACCTATCCAACAAGAAATAGCATGACCTCGTGCCGTGGAGGGCTGTGATGTCATCTTTCTTAATCCCAGGTGGGGGTGCTGTCGTACCCTTCTCCCTACATAGAGTGAGCTGCAGGCGACACTGTTTTGTTTCTAGCTCTTATGCAGATAACACAGCTTGCTGCGGAATGCGGTAAGAAAGATGACGTCACGCCGCACGATTCAAAAAGGGATTTTCTCCAGCTACTGAAAGTTAAGCACGCCTCGTCTGCTTAAAAAAGGCATGTGTTTTAAAAATTCGTATGGCTTAAGCACTAACATTTACTGATGTCGGATGCCTGCTGACATTAAATCCAGTATTTAAATCATTGTTAGATGGTTTAGTATTCCTTTCAGGGAAAATTCATGGTGCAGGTGAAAGTGACATTACACATTGGCATTATCACAGTGTGACATCTCAATTGACATTATCACGTTGAGAATTCCTTTATTATTAGTAAATTTAAACGAAAACGCAAAGATAAAAAAAAAATATCTTTCTCAACTATTACTTCAGATACAGCAATTGCTCATAAATTGCATAAGAGATCAATTGAGCATTCTAACGGAAGGTAGGAAATTATTGCAAAGAAATGCCTTACAGCCTTAAAGCTATTTTCCCTATAGCTTGCGAGAAAATGGTGTATAACTATTTGCTACGGCACTAGGCACGTCCTTAACGAGATTAACGGGTCACAACGTGTGATTTGGCAACCTTAGGCAACTGAACACCAACTTAACCCAATATTGTGCGCAACTTTTTCAAAGGAAACTGGGCTACAAAATACAAAATAACAAGATCTACAAATAAAATTTTTAATTTAAAGTCCGCATTAATGCAATTTCGGCCCCAGTGCTGAAATTGATGCTTGCGTATTGTCAAGGCAGCAGGGAAAAAAAAAATAACTTCAATATGCATGGAAGCATTATAAACAAAGACAACCCAATATTTTCTTTTTTAACAAGCTCATTTACGCATAAAATTGTTGAAAAATTATCGTTATGTGGAAATGCACTTATTTCAATTTGTGTACTCATCGTACATTCAATGTGCACTCATTCCCACTTCATAACCCATAATAGTTTGAAAGTGTTCGAATGCATTTCCTTTTAAATCTGTTGTATACTGCAAGCAGCGATAGTGTATTTACACTTCAGAAATACAAGCAAGAATGATACATAGAAGAACTAACGGATACTCGTGCAAATCAAAATATATTTAAATTAATGCATAGTAAAAATTTCAATAAATTACACAAATTATAACTTTCCACACAGCAAATGAAGGGCCTTGCCAACTGCAATAGGCACAGGTGCGAGCAAAATAAAGTAATAATCACAGATCCAAGTCCACAGATAAAGAAATGTTTCCACCAAACTGTAGTGCTGTATGCAGGTATTATGAAGGTACACTCTTTGAAAGCCAACTGGCAGGTGGGTACGGGAGACTGCAGGGGTTTCACTTGTTTTAAACTGCGCTCTCGGACAGAAAGTGTTAAACTTCCTCATGTCATTGATGCAAATTCCCAACATTTCATGTATGGGGAGTAGAAGTCAGAGCTGCCACGTTGCGGGTCTTGTCCAAAACACACAAGGTTATTCCCGCTACTACAAGCATCATTCCACAGTAGGTAGCTGCAAGAAAACAAATAGTTTAATTCATATTTGATATCTTTAAAATTTCAGTTTCAGCAAATGGAAATTTCACACTTAATTTTAGAATTTTAGATCATTAGCGTAATTATGCAGAAGCCAACAATTGCACATTATCATTTATTTCTAAAAAAAACACCTACTCGCACCTTTGGCAACTATTGCTATCTAAAGCTGTTCAAACAAGGTCTGCGCCATTTAGGTAACAAATTCATTCAATGAGAATTGAATGACACAAAAACTAAGGTGACACACGTATGCTTGTGATACGCAAGCAGAAAAATGGTGTAGAGTGTTGTATTTGCCTACCGATTTCAACGTTTTAGCCGATTCCTCACTTACTCAATTCAAAATCCTCCTTCAGCAAACAGGGGAAAATTAAGAACTAATCCAAGCACCCAACAAGGAATAATTCAAAGTAAATGTCGTCAGATTTATATCATATACAAAAAAAAAAAAAACAGAAACTGGAAAAAAGCAGCAAGTTGTGAAAGGTTTGGCTTTTCAAAAACGTGACGTTAACAGAACGAAACATTCGTCAACTTCAAAGGATAAAAAAACTCGACCATTGCTGCCGTCCTTTAAGGTCTGAAGTTGTAATCAGTGGGATTAACTTGGCAAACATTTGGTCTGCTGACTTACTTCTTTGAAAGGTCGAACCATTCTTAACCTTTTCACCAATTTTAGTGTTTTTGTAAGATGTCACTTCTTTTTGTTTACTTCTCGGCCTCTTTTCTTCTTTAAATTCCATCATTTTAACAGAAATATTTTTAAATTTTTCTATTATTAGTGACTTAGAAATTCCAACATATTTTTTTTGCGGTATTTTTGGTATCACTTCTAGCCAACCAAAACAGATAGTCATCGTCACTGCTTGAGCCGATACCAGGACGCTTGTTATTGTTGGTGCAGATATCGAAGCGGAGGACATGCGTACCAAAATCACTGACACTGGCAACAAAACTAACAATGGTTACATTTCTGCTCACATCATATCCGTTAAACCCCCACGCTGCAAACTGAAAAGATATGGAGTTCATACCGTACTGCTGTCATACGGCCAATTTTGTATCTGAAGGCCTTACCAATACTTCACTACGTGGACAATGGTCTTATGGCCATTAACATAGGAGTTGTCGGATCAGCTAACCAGGTAGCTAGGCAGGCATAAGCTGTAGGTAGCCAATTTGAAATGTTATTTAGAATCAGATTTTGCAGTGAAAGCCAATTCACAGATGTTCCCAAAGGATTCTTTTTGTTAGGTGTGCCAAGTATGCCACTGCTCTCAATTTCATCTAAATTCAAGCTCCTGTACCGCATTATTACTTTTACCTCAAGTGTAGAAATGTTCCAGATGCGACCGTCAACAAGAACAACTAGAGCAATCACTGAAACGCACATGTTTGAGTGGATCAGGGATGATGTCACTTAACGTTCAATTACCTCACGGGGCATGCATCTGTACTTGTACTGAAATGTAGTGAAGCAGGGCTAAAAGATTCCGTCTTGACTACAGTCTTCGGATGCTAAGACAGTCAAGGACAACAGGCAACTAGAAAGGCTAGTCAAGCATTGTCCTTGCTTGCCAAAGCTAACTGTTTTACTATCCAAGACATGACATCAGGATTCTTGCAGATCGAAGTGGAAGCCAAGTGCAAAAAGTACACCTGTTTTCGTTGTCACATGGGAGCGTGGCTGTTAAAGAAAGAGCCTTATGGGCTATGCAATGTACCAGCATCCTTTGCAAGGCATATGGACATGGCATTGGGCTGTACTCTTTACAACTATGCCATGATTTACGTGGATGATTTCATCATCTACTACGATTCTTCTCAAAACCACCGAGCTCACAATTTAGATGTACTAGAAAGGTTAGAAAAGCTAGCCTGATGGTTAATCTGAACTTTTGTGTTTTAGCCTTGCCAAACCTAAATAGGAGGTTCAATATTTCCTAGGATACTTAAATTTCCGTTTTTTTACACTGTAATCGCACATTTGCAGGCAGGAACTTTGGGAATGTGAGAAAAACTACCAGTCTTTCAGAGCTTGACATTGGTGCTGTAGGACATTCACCATTTGAAAGTTCAGGCTTTATACTGAAAGCGCTCCCCTACCACTCGAAACTGACCACTCGGCTCTTGTCATTTTTGAAATGCATGAAACAGCCTTCAGAACACGTAAGCTAAGTGGATTCTTGACAACTTCCAGGAATGGATATCGAAATCTGTGACAAGAAGGGAACTTTAAACCAAGTGGCAGATGTAATCTCCAGAATGTATGAGGATGAAAATCCACCAGCTGTTCTGGCAGATTATTAGGTGGAGCAAACAAAGGTAACTGAGATGCCCACCAGATTTCCAAGTGTGGACCAAATCCGGAAAGCACCGATGGATGACAAATGGATATCGCGCTAGATTACCAAGGTTGGCACTGCAGCTGACCGATCATCTGCTGATCATGGCAGCAACCCCGTTCAAGAGGGACTTGCCTCCACGATGGGATCTTTTGTAAAGCCTATGTTCCACGATGCGCATGTGAGGCAGTGGGCGGTAATAGATTCTCGAGAGTGTTTCTAACCAAGGTATTATGTCACCACACGATAGCTGCAGTTCATGGATCAACTTTTGGTGGGGACTTTGGTGTGTACAAGACAATCAAAAATCTACATGAGTTGGCTAATTGGACCGGCATGAGGAGGGACGTTGTGGAGTATGTGCGCAGTTATGAAGCTGCCAGACTTGCATACCTGACACTTTCAAACTTGCGGGGCTGCTGAAGACAATAGACCCTCCCAGTGCCCCTTGGAAGCGTGTATCTGTGGATCTCACCAGCCTTTACCAGTAGCACGACGTGGACTTAAATGGGTATTTGTAGCCCCAGACGAGTTCAGTTCCTGACCACAACTGCATGCTCTCAGGACGGTCAAAGCGATACAAGTTGCAGAGTGTGTGAGGTGTGTTGTTCTAAGATGGGGCTTTTTTGAATGTGTCTTTCAGACAATGTGCCTTGTTTTGTGGCTGATGTTTGGCACAGATTTGGGACAGTATGGGAATTAAAACCCACTACTCAGCCTTTACTGTGCCCAGGTTAACGTTGTTGAGAGACATAGCAAGGTGGACCTAAAAGTGGATAGGCACCGTACAATATGTCGCCAACAGGCGGCGGTTGGCTCACTAGATCTGGTAGCACATTAAACTGTTATATAGTGTTGAGGAAGTACTGAAGAGCGAAAGAAAGGGCAAGAGTGAGTGTAGCTTTCCGTGACTGTCAGTCCTTGAAAGGAGGCGTATGAGAAGCAAATAAGTGCAGGAGTAGGGAGGTATCCTGAGATCGGGAAGATCGAAGGTTACAGTTGAAAACACATGTCGCACTGTATCTGTGCCTCTAGAAATGAATGGCATCTTCATTTGCATGAATTAGCATTTGCAAAGCAGAGTTCTTTGTCTGAACACTAGTACATTCACACTGACATTTATTAGTGAACTGACTAATAAATAATAATAATATAATAAAATTGAATTAACCACTTCTTTGAAAGTGGTAAGGATTTGGAAGAGGCACAAGCCCACTAACACCAATCCCGGCAAAGCTAGGGGTTTAATACCAGTGAAGCCTGAGCAAGTGTAATTAGATTACATCTATTGTGCAGAGACGTGACTGTTCAGGTCTTTTTAAAGACCGGCTAAGTGGTGCTGAATTTATGCTTTGTCGGAAGATGACAGCATTGTCACTTGAAATGGCTTCCTCTGTAAGGGAATTCCATGCCGATACCACTCGCACTGCAAAGAAGCGTTGCCTATACTCAGTTCTTGCGAATGGGAATGACAGTTTCTCCCACTTGACATTTCCGTGGGCGGCTAAAGTTGGCTCAGTTAACCATCGGACGACATGCCGCAAAAGCATGTGATTTGGAGGAGGTTCAAATACAAGCCGCATAGCATTTTTCTGACATGCACAAATTAAGAAGAGTCAAATGTGTAAATCTAGGGCATAACCCTTTAACCTTACACGTTGGGGATTACGTTGTTCGCCATACGCACATATTCAGTAATGCAGCACGGGTAACTGCAGCTTCCCTCAAATAAAAATTTACTGGCCCTTACGTAATTTCAGCTGCATAATCCGAAAACACGCTCGTGCTTCGAGATGTTATGAAAGGAAAGGAAACAGGTCGAAACATAAACTCAAAACTTGATGGCATCGAACGTAAAACGTCTATAATGCCTAAAATTCTGCTTAAACCAAGTGGCTGGGTTTGCCTAACGCTGGTTTATTTTTATACCTAGGAATAACCTGCTTACTTTCCTAATCTTCTACCAGTGGTTTAAGCTGACCGGGTGTAAGGGGGGGGGGGGAGGAGGAGTCAAGAAAGCATAATGATGCAAATTTTGTTCAGGCTCTTATGCCAGTTGCATCGCTAGCCTGACCCAATAAGGTTTTTTTTTAAATTAATTTCTTTGAGCCGTAAGTCAGCCGAAGCAGTTTAAAGCTCGCGTGGCTGAAGCGGCTCAATTTCGAACATTACTAGACTTTTTTTGAGAAGAAGAAATATCTGGTGAAGGGAGGAGCCAACATGGGGATTTGAACCCGGAAACCTCCGATCACCGTAGGAGCCGAAAGATTGTCCAGAATTGGCTAGTATAGTTCCCATAACGACAATTAGGCGAAATGAATAATTGATATTAAATAGTTCCCATAGCCGCTGAAGGAGCATGGTATAGCCTCTCATGCTACCCTTGCCAGCAGCCCTGGCGGGAACATTGTCAAGGTCCCCTTTCCAGGGGTTTGACCAGAACCGCAAACCTCCAGCAACCAGGTGGAGCTCTCTCACCGTTCAGCCAGGTAGATAGACGGTTCAAAGTCGGAACTCAGTGGTTATTCACAAGTCCACGCGGGATTTATCCTTGAAGATGTTAATACAGGTTCAGCAGGACAGCTCCAGATGTAGGCTAGGCTAGGTTGCATTAGGGTTTAAGAGATGTTACTGATTTGGGTCCAGAGTGAGGAGTAACTGGAGGTGCAGTCCCTTTTATACCTAGGGCTGCTTCCAGAGTGGTTCATAGATGGAGCCACAATAAGGACCATGAGCTTCTAGCACTTACAGCTCCCTACTGTGGTGATGGCATCACCAGCTGTGTGCTGAACCAGAACTAAACCAAGATTACAATATATATTAATATACACGATTTAATAGAAGATAATAATACTATGACAACAAGATATATTCAGTAGCTTTACACAATATAAGCTATAGCAACAGTACTAGGAACTAAAGTCCAAGGCCAGGTGACCCATTTAGGGTGTGAGGTTAGGTTAAGCTATGAGCAAGGAGAAAGCAGCTCCCGTTGGAGGATCCCTTACCCCCTCCCCCCTTTTTAAAGAAATCGTCCCCATTTCGTCAAGAAAAAGAAGTTAAAAATAAAATTAATAATTCAAAACAATAAAAAATACAACATTTACACACAATAAAATCACAACAATTCTCACAAATTATTCAAAAAAAATACCGAGAAATCCAGATACATAATAAAAATATGTTGCTGTAGGGACATCACCATCCCATTAGCACCCCAGTTATTACCCTAAACCAAAAAAAATTACACTTTTTTTCCAAGTTGTGCACAGATTGTTTATTTTCATGAAAGTGACACAATAACATTTCAGCAACAGAGAAAATGCAGATAGGAGTAATCTGAATTTGACCCAATCAATCGGTTTTCAACACTTAAAAAATTGTATTTAGGTGCATAAATAAAGAAATAATAAATGTACTTCGTTTCCACTCCAACTGACTGCAAGGGAAGGGAGGGGGGGGGGGGGGAAGAGATTTGTGAAAACGTAACGCCAGCAGTTAGGTTCGGTAATCTACATTTTTCTTCCCCATTTACAAAACGTTAGTCAAGTTTCCAGCATTTGGTTTGAAAGAGATGACTATAGGAGGGAAAGTCCACGGTCAACCAGGACTGACCAGGGAACCAATGAGGGAAGAGCCCGAACACAGAAACAGGAATTCCAATTCACCGCTCAGGCAGTCTGGCATATAAATCCAAAAGGCAACATGAATAGGTTTGCATCTGTATTTATTTGAAGGAAACTGGAGCTGCTGCATGATTGGCTGAGAAATAGACTTCAGGATCTGACACATACCCTTAAAAGCAGAAACCAGAAGAAGCCAGGTCAGAATTCCAGCGGTACCTGATCTAGCTAGAAACTATCAACTGTTTCCAAAAGAGTTCTTGTGGGGAAAATGTAGATTTGAAAACCGAGATGGCAAACCATGGACAGGAGGAGAACCCAGACATCACTGAGGCGAAACGGGGCAACCACATTACCAATGCTCCAGCAGCCTTCGCTCATCCTTGGTGGACGATGACCCCTGCACTCCACCACCACAACAGCTGAGGAAAGGCTCTCCGAGGCTGGGGAAATGAAAGACACGGAAGAGGCTCAGATTCGCCAAAGAACTACGAGCAGGACTCTCCCGATGTATCAACACCACGGTCATCTTCAAATTTTACAATGAAGTCCGGATGCGGCCGCTGAACTTCTGTTCGAAATGTAGATTGTATGCCAGAAACTCCACGAAGGAGTAAGCTGGTAGTACAAACCTTCTGCAGCAGCTGCTGAAATGGCGAATCTAATCAACTTAGATTAAGCTACGACCAGCTGCACAGCTGACGAACCAGTATCCAAACTTGTAGCAGAAGTCCAAATAAAAGGACAGAGCTAGCCGATGGAAGAAACACAGGAACATGACAGAGATCCATATCTGATGAACTTAACGGTTAAAGATGCTTGTTTTTTTCACACAAAGATTAGTAAAACGTGAGATTTTGCCCCAGAAACTTACTTGGAGAAAAGATTGTGCAGTGTGATATGAATGAAAATGAAGAACTTTTCGTGTTTGGACGATTTTTGTGTACTGCGCTTTGCAGCTGAAGAAAGTTGTGTGGGAAATTGTGTAAATAACGTGAAGGCAATTTTAGCAATTTTTACATCTATTTTATTCATTGCAAAACAGAAATGTAATGATGTTCTACTTATCTGGTCCAGGAGCTTGCGGGTTGCAAATGTGCACTTTCTGAAACTCTTTAACTAGAATTAGTCTTACGGCCAATAAATGGAAAATTCTTGCGTAATTTAATTCTGTACTTAGGGGTAGTAGGTATAGCAAAGGTTTGATCTCTCTCCCTCTCTTACGCAAAAACTTAGGGAGCCGAGATGTAACAGGTTCAAACTAATTACATTCAATACTCAGTGGAATGGGGAAGCTTGCTTATTGAGCAATCTTATGTGGATAGCAATCGAGGGTAGGAATTCAACCTTGCCCTTGCATGATAATCACTTAAACTCGCGGAAGTACTGACTCATGCAGACACTCCGAGTTAAACTAATTATGGAATTTGGAACTTGCTGGATACGCAGAAGTGTTGTCATTAGTCACCCCAACGACACAATGCCCCCGCTTAACAGTACGTAATCCCCCAATTTCTAGTGTTACTACTAGCCGTAGCATGGTGAAGTTAGTTGGTGTTTGGGGTAAGACTGAATGATGGGTTTACTGTTACCCAGCATAGCCTTCTATTTATTACGACTCAAGGGATAGGCTAGCCACGAAAACAGAAGAGCGGTGCCCAACTGCAAAACTTACCATAAAGGCCCCTAGATTAGCAGTAGGAATAAACCTTGAATTTGCGCTGCCTTTAAATTAGTTGTAAAATTACATACTTTCATGCAAACTTAAACAATCTGGTCACTTATTTATTTTGAAAAAGTTAAGTGAAAAAATTCAAACGCTGCATCAAATTATCCTAGTCATGCAAGCTAAGCATCTTTCAGAGAAATTTTTCTCCTTAGCATTTAAATCTTATCTTTACTCCCACATTCCTCTTCAATTTATGAACTTGCATCTTTTGACATGTATGCAAATCACCCCCGCTACACCACGTCATAATTAGCATACAAATGCGGCAACCGGGCACGCAGACACCGAAGTGAAATGGTAGAATGCTCAAGTGCAGGTGTTTAGATGGTTGTAAACTCTAAGGAGAAAATGCACTTTACACAAATGCACTTCATTAGAAAAATGGGCAAGAAGGAAACGAATCCGAAATTTTAATTTAATTCACCTTAGTCTGCATGTTTTGGCTCCTATGAACCCGTCGTTGTATATGAAATGCAACCAACTTTTCTTTTACTATTTCTGTTACTTCCGATTTACAATAGCATAAATTTACGTCAACACGAACTTCTTCTACAGTTTCGCATGTCGCCTAATGTAAAACTGAACCATAACTACCGTAATGCTTTGGCTTCGACTTGGCTTATTTCGTAGTTGCAGACAATACATTTGACATTCAACTTTCACACATATAAACTCGTGGCGTGGGCACCAGTTTTCAATTTGAAATTTGTTTTGTAGCTTTCAAATTTTTATTTGCAAAGAGAACCTTAATAATTTTTTTTATTTTTTATTCTATTTTTTGTAATCTACCACGTACTTTTTTTAGTCGCTCTATAAGTTTCTGAGGCATACTACAGGTATAGCTTTATCCAAGCATTATAAATAGTAATTTTTTTTCATTTGTTAACATTCTTCATTAACACTGGTTGTCGTAAAATTTACTGTACATGTGTCAATCGTGGAATTCGATTTTGTGTCCTCCTACAATTCCACTTCGCTGTGTTTGTTGTTTTGCCAGTGACTTTTAACGTTTTGCCAGGGACTTAAAAAGATACTTTGAGAGCCCATTATTTGTTTAAAATTGTTTGTTTAGTAGTTCATTTCAATTGTTAAGAAGAAAAAAATTTAAGGAAAAACTGCAGTTAAACCTAGCATTTTGTCAAACCCTTCACATGTTCCGAAAGTTTGAAGGATTAAAAACTAGTTAATTTGCAGGAATAAGGAAGAATTAAAAAAAAAATCCCTGACAAGCATTATCACATGAATTTGAATATCATGGCGTGGCAGCAACGTTCATGGAAAAAAAAGCCTCGGCAAAAAACAGCGGAGAAAAAAGCCAGGTAAAAAAAAAAACAGCTGAAGAAAAAAAAAACACCACGAAAAAAATAGTTTTGCCGAATTTTTGCCGTGTTGTTGCTGAATTTTGCAGAATTTTTCCTTTGTCGTGTTGTTGTTATGTTATAGGTTTGGTGAAGTAAGTTGCCTTGGCTCGAATTTCACCAGGCAGGCATAGAAAGTTTCGCCAGGAAACGTATTTTTTCCGCGACCTTGTTTCGTTTGGTTGTTTTTTTCCAGGTGTTTTCCTGTGGCTTTTTTTCCCTAGATTCGTTGGACAGTTGCACGAACGCAAATTAAAATGTTCTGAAGATTAAATGCCGAGCACGTTTGCTTTTTTCGAAATTCTTCTTTTCATTATGAAGAAGTGTTTGGTAATTTTTCGAAGGGATTCTTTAAAAATAAACATAACGTACTAGTAAAGATATTATTAGATACTGATTTTTTCCCCATTCAATCCATTTCATTCCAGAAGTCAAGTCTAGTGAATACATAGGTTGGTAATGCGTTTTCGTTCAAGCATCCTCTAGGATCAGAGACCAAATCCCTAGCAACTGGGCTGTGCTTTGCTTGCTTCACTCAGGGTCCTAGGGAACCGCATGAAGCTAGTTTTTTTTTGTTGCACGTCTTCTATTCTGTCTTCTTGAGTAGGGGTTTTTCATGTTGTGGAAGAGGCAATTAACAAGGAACATACGTTGACGATTTAATATTAACGACCGAAGAGCAAAAATCAAGATAAAGTTTTTTTCGTCAGCAGTGCCGTAATGCTTTGATGTTCAATTCAATAGTAATGTAAAAGCCGTCTTTTTGAATATACGACTGTTCTCTACTGTACCGTAATTCGTGTATTAAACGCTCATGGGCCGTTATTCGATGAAAAAAATAATTTAGATCTTACTGCTGTCCGGAGGGATGTGGTTTGATGGTGTTTAAGCCTAACTCGATCGTGGAAAATTCGGCGCTTATGCGATCTTTCACGTACGTGAGCTGGGTTCGATCTAGCATTAACGCAATGCCGCAAGTAGCGCTTGTTCAGGAATTTAGTTTATTAGTTTGCTATTTTATTTAGTTTGCTTTATGTATGAAGCATTTAGTTAATTTTGGTGCAGAAAAACCACGATTTAAGGGGATGAAACATTGATTTCCTTAAAGGGGTGAAGTTTTTAGTCAATTTCTAGTAGAAAAACTACGATCTAAAATGCCGGTCTAAGTGGGGGCCGTAACTAGGCAATTTCACGATTTCTGACCTTAAAGCATTTTAGGAGGGGGAGGGGGTGGGACGCAGCTTTCCCAGGGCTGTTAACTGGCGATTTACGCTATAACTATGCAATCTACGCTAAAAATTGCAATGTGAAGCATCAAACAATAAATTACACGTTTTTAAAAAGATTTGAGCTTAGCGCTGTAACGTCAAAAGAATTTTCTTGAACTAAACAACTGGGCTCAAGTCGCGACAACATGCAAAGGAGAACTACATAATATCGCTGCGTCAATTTATTTTTATCTTTAACGTAAATATTGTTTCTTAAACTTAAAAAAAAAATATTATTTTCGACTATTTCCGTTTAAGTACTGCAAACAAACATGTCACGTATTACAGTTGCTTCAACCGCCACGCTTCGAACATTAGGGGTGATTAGGCCTAAGGACGCGTTTATGCAACGATGCGCCTTTGTATTCTCGCAGCTAGAAGCTAGAAACCATCCAAAATTTCAACATGGCGGCGGTTTTAGCTCTGCCGGCTCGCAACGAAAACAGTCAATAAGTGAGTTCAGAACCAACTGGGAAAATTATTTCATCAGGAGGAATTTTTTTATCTTTTTGTCACGGATTAGGAGACTAAAAGCATTTATTCAAACGAGTGTAATTTAGCTAATTCAGGTACCGTTGTTGCCATGGCAGCGACAGCTTCGCCATCGCGATTCAATTCTAGCTGCGAGAATGCAAAGGCGAATCGCTGCATAAATGCACCCATAACGCTTGGGCGGAAAGCTAATGCTGGCTGATGATTCTGTCACCATGGTAACTAACGATTAGTTGTGCGTTGCTGGGAAGGCGAATCATACCTCACGTAGCTATCACAAATAACAAATAACGTCGTATTTGTTTAGAAATACCTACTAAATGCTGTTGAGTCACACTTGCGTTACGTGGCGGAGACCAGAAATTCAGACAATTCAACCGTAAGAACACCATGGAGGGGCAAAGCAGAAAGATTTAACTGATAAAATACCATGACTGTGCTAGTTTTACCTGTGTTAATTTAAAAGGAGGCTGGTGATTGGCTGGTAGGGTGCAATTAGAAAATTATGAAGATGTATTCTCGTTCTAATCCTAAACTGTTTGAGGGTTCGCAGCAGTGCCACGGACATTGTCATTTCTTCCACTCTTGCCATTCCAATTCGCTTTAGTCTAATTAGAAATTCATTTTGTCCCCCAGCACTTGCAATCTTTAGCCTGCACTATTCACATTTAGAATGGAAAAAAAAGATAAAGGGGGAAAAAAAACTTTAGCCACAGGTGATGTAGAAGAATATTCCATTCAACAAAAAAATAAATGTTGTAAAACAAGCCACAACGATTTTTTTTTCAGTAAACAAAAATACCGAAAGATTATACGACCGAGTTAGGTCAGGATCATACCGGCCAAAATTAAAAGTAAAAAAAAAAAAAATCCTTCTTTGTTCACTGTTCAGCCTTATTTACGCCTAAACATAGATACATGAATTTAATTTAAAACTGAGATATAATATTTCACCCGTTTTTCACATTCGGCTGCTAAGGTTAATTAAGTGGTTCTCAGGAGCGGGCACATGGGTTTTTTTCTTAGCGCACGAAACGTTTTTTATGACATAACTTGGATCTAAAGAATGACTTTCATCAAATGTGCAACTTTTGCTGATCCTGGCATTAAAACATAGATATTGCACTCCAAAACAAAATGTAAGTCACTGATGCCGTTTTGTTTGGTAAAAAACCGCCGCCATAGCTCTCATCTGAAAAGTCGCGAATAAAACGTAACAAAAAAACACCGTCCGCTCCCGTCAATTTTTTTAGTACCACTCCTGAGAACCACTTAATTAATTTTTAGCGGCCTTTTATGCAAACGCCCGATTTGCAAACTCCTAGCCGGACAGTGTCAAAAGCCAAATGGAATAGAATGGTAAGAGACAGCACCAATCTTCTCATCGCAGTGTTTATGAATGTTTCTTGCAAATAATTCAAAACTACAATTTACAACCACTTTACCTGTTGGTGAAATCAGATCGTATATAACAATTAACTATACGCGTTGCAGAGCTCGACTCAATATTTTTTTTCCATTCCATATTCAATTTTCTATAATGTTCATCATTAAGCTAATTCCACTTGAAATACGACGTTTCACAAAATGGCTTCCACGTGTCAAAGTCAAACGGAAAAAAAAAGTTGAGTTTTCGCCCCCAGGGTTTTTCCCTTTTTAATTTAATTTTTTCCTCTTCTTTAAGAGGTCGCCACAATATAATGGTGCAGTCACGAAAGAAGCAGCAAATAAATTCGGGGCTCATTTCATAAACTGCCTCATATATACAAAGTAATGCGAAACTTTACGAAATT
>JAHWFP010128708.1:0-50704 GCA_023313725.1 Lithobius niger | reverse complement strand
AGATGATTCAGTCACCAAAGACTGCTTCCACTGATTAAAAGAGCGTCGTCTTTTCAGAAGGACGCATTCAAACTGGGATAGGGATGGTTTAGTTGTGGGTTTTCAAGTTTTGGTTCGCTTTTTGGTTTTTTCCTAAACCTCGATTGGTTTCGATTCGGTTTCTTTATTTTTTAGAAACCTTAAAAATGTTTCCTATCTATGGGGATAGGTTTAGCAATTTAGCAGGCCTGTCTTAAATGCCAACTACGTTCTGAAAATTTGAGTCCATGTTTACTATTTGTACACGTAGATTTCAAAGGAAAAGATAATTTTCGTCCCAATATCCTTGGAAATTTTCTACAGTCTGGTTTTTCTGAGTTGTAGGGGCTCAGAGAATGACTGTCTTTGTTAGGCTACCACACCACCGCTCCCTTCGCCATGATCGTTTCGTTTGCTATTTAAATGCGACGCGGGGCCATAGCCTCTGTAACTTGCAAGCCGGTATACCATTTCTCCCGCAGCAACCTATTAAACTCGCCTCTCAGCAGAAACTGATTGCTAGGGTTTGAGGGACCCTGGGTATTCATCACCACAGCCTTCTCTTGGCTGTGGTGTTGAATAGCCAGGGATTCAAGGCGTCTCAGATGCACATCATTGTTAGAGTTGGGCTTGAGGAGTGTCACAGTGCCTTCCCAGTTTATGCGGTTGCGAGTTTCCTTGTGGGTGGACTGCAATGCCATTTGTCTCATTTTCATTCTTGGTGTCAGCCATGTGCTGCGTGACCCTCGTGCTTATACCTTTTATTGTCTCTCCTGCCAAAACGAGAAAACTAGGTGAAACCAGTGAGCAAGAAGATGAAGCCCTGAAACATATTAAAAACACCTGTAAAAGTGTTTACAGAGTTCCATGTGGAGGCTGTGATGCTGTTTATTTAGGAGAGACAAGAAAAAGTATACGTACTAGGATCAAGCAACACATGGCTGACACTAGGAATGAGGTGGTAACGAATGGCATAGCAGTCCACCACAAGTAAACTCGACACCGAATAAACTGGGAAGGCACTGTGACACTCCTCAAGTCCAACTCTTGCAATGATGTGCATGCGAGAAGCCTAGAATCCCTGTCTATTCAACACCACAGCCAAGAGAAGGCTGTGCTGATGGATATCCAAGGGCCTTCAAACCCAAGCATCCAGTTTCTGGTGAGGATCGAGTTTAATAGCTGCTGTGGAAGAAATGGTGTACAGGCCTGCAAGTAACGGAGGTTATGGCCCCGCTTCGCATTCAAATAGCAGACGAACAATCGCTAAGAATTGAGCGGTGATGTGGTAGCCTGACAAAGACAGTCGTTCTGAGCCCCTCCAACTCCAGAAAAACCAGACTGTCGAAAATTTGCAAGGATATTGGAACAGTGAATATCCTTTCCTTTGAAATCTAAGCGTACAAGACGTAAACATGAAATAGCATCTATGTTCTTTATGTGTGGGAAATTCCACGATAATAAGTATACTTTCAAAACGGCCGCCTGATTCCAAGATGGCGACCATTATCAATTACTAGTGACGATCCCACATTCACTGTTTTACTTCGTGTCAGCTATTTCGTCACCAATTGAAAGAAATCTGACGATAATAAGCATTCTTTCAAAATCATTGCTTACTAGTTTTGATTGCACATTCACCGTTTTAGTTGCTATCAACTATTTCGTTTCCTTTCTAAATTTGAAGGAAAACTGATAAGCATAATTTCAAAATGGCTGACTAATTTCAAGATGGCGGCCATTTGATATTACTATTGACGAAGGCACATTCATTGTTTCAATTGGTATCACAAGATAGTGTCTATGTACTTAATGAAGGAAATCACCTGATCTAAGCCAGAAATTTCCTTGGCCTTCGTCAGAGACCACTTTTTTCAAGTATTCAACCCATTTCGGTGTTATGGGACCCTGAATGATGCTGTCATCATCATGCTGTTGGCGTAAAATGTACTTAAAGCACTAGTAATTGTAGCTGCATATGTTTGTTTATGTTCTTATTTTTCAGGATTTTCTGGAATTCATTCCACCAGGTGCCTCGTCTCCCCAATCTGTCCGTTCTAACCAGTTGCCACCTCCTTCCATTCCACCCCATTCATTGGCTGCCTTTGGATTGTTCTTAAGACTTCCTGGTTATGCGGAAGTGTTGCTGCGTGAAAGAAAAAAGGCCCAGTGTTTGCTCAGGCTTGCATTGGGGATCACGGACAATGGTGAAGGAGGTAAAGTAATGTTAAAAAAAAGTATATATATATTTTTAAAATAAATTTTTGTCGTAGACGACTCCTCACTGTGGTACCTGCGTGTTACAAATGGGATATCCCTCTTGCTGTCGGCACTTGTTTCTAACCTAATTTGCATTCAATTTTAACTATAATTTATGCAAATTCATGTCACCTGACCCCACTCCCAACTCCCTCTATCGCCCTATTCCTACGCACTGGTTCTTTTGCCATCGCACACGTCGGACGTGTTTGTAAATTTGTGCTACTGATTCGGTTGGTGATGATGGTGCGTTTTCGTCTAACAGCGTTTTGGAATTGGTCGAGTTGCAGAAAACTCCGTAAGTTGAACCAATTAATTTGTTCTGAGGAACATGACCGCGAACGGTTTTTAATCTATAGCCACCTTAATATTAATCAATTTCAATTTTAGCTGCCTTACAGAATGTGGCTAGTACTAAAACCAGGTAGGCCTGGTTGCAGCGAATAAGCGTTTCGCAAAGTGGAAAATACGAATTAAATAGGCGGTCGCCAACGAGGCGTTGTTCAGTATCAAGATATGGGGCAAACGATGCCCGTAAAACATTAAAAAGAGTTACACGATAACTCTCTGAGAATGTGAAGAGATAAAAGGTACACGATGTCTTTAGGGTTAAACGATAACTTGATGATAATGTAAAGCAATACAAGGTACATGATGCCGTCAGGGTTAAAAGATAACGCTATGGGAATGTTGCAAAAAACGGGTACACGATAACCAGTGATACTGTACGTGTTAAAATAAAAAGGCAGACGATGCCTTGAGAGTTATACGATGACCCCAGAGCCAGAGTTACACGGTAACTCGTTGAGCGTTATATGATAACGCGGGAAAAACGAGGCGGGACGTACAAATAAGTTTCAAATACTTATTATTGAGCAGAATTGCCAATAGCGCCGACGCGCAGTTGTCGACGCGCCATTAAGCCTCAATCCCCCCCAATAGCGCCGTACGAACAGAGAGAGTGACCCTGTGAGTGGCGGACGATGCCATGTTTCCTTCTGCTCCGGGGAAGTAGGGTAGTGATGGACAGATAGTGACGGTGTGAGAACGCTGTGGATCATTCCGCTTTAGCAGCCTGGTGGCGGCGTTGGAATTGAATTGAATTTCGTACAGGCCGATAAGGCCTTTGTATTGTTGAAGTTATTAATCCGAGATTGCGGTTTGTACGCATGGATTTTAGATTCGGACATTCATTGTCTAGCGTAACTGGAAGTGACCATGGTTACTTGTGAAGGCCATACGTGGCCGAGTGAGGTGTAGGCCTAACGACGTGGATAAGGCTTACGAGCAATGGATAAATGTCATCGTCTCTACTACGATAGATGTTGGCTCTCTGCCGTCATAGGCCTTGTACAATAGTTTTGAACAAATTTGATTTGTGTAAAGAAACGAGAATGAATTTTAAGAGTCTGGAGTGGCGGAAGCGACCACGATGGTGGTCTGGCAATATTGTTCAAGTCATTTTACTACCTGCGGGGCACTACGACTATTTAAAATAAATAAATAAATGAATACGACAGTGGCCTAGAGAGTGAGGAATACATGTTTTACTGTGGTGTGAATTTGAGAAAGGTGATGCGCTGCAGAGCGCTGTGAAGCTTGAGATGTGCCCTGCGCATGGCAAAATATTAAACGCATATGCGATTCGTAAAACTAAGGTCAGCTGTAGGAGTTGCTATGAAGGTGAGGTCGTATATGTGTTGATGTGCGATCGTCGATGTGTTGTGCAGGTTGAAGACTAACTGAAGTGAGACCTGGCAGTGCACCATTTATAGGTTGGATGTGCAGTGTGTTAATCGCAATTAACGCTGATTTGTTGTGTGACAAATAATAGTCATCTCACAGTACGGGTGGCAAGGTTGGGGCCGATCTTGGACAGGCTGCGAGGTTAGAAGGGCTACGCCTTTGTGAAATGGTATGCCCAACAGGTACAGCCCTGTTAAGCAGACTGGCAATTATCAATATGAGGGGCGAGTTAGTTGGCCGGTCCGTGTTCCCCCCCTCCCCTTTAGGCGATTTGATGTAAATTTTGGTCCCTACAGGTAGAACGGCTAGGGAAGCCGAGGCGTAGGACTTGGGGTCCTTGGGACCGGAGACAAAGAAGGCCCGGTTCCGTGCGTTGTGCGTCCGCAAGGAATGGGGGGGGGGGGGGGTTTCGGGGAGAGTGGTGAGTAGGGTCTAGGGGTGAAGGCTGAAGTGGATACTTTTCCATAGATGACAGCAGATTGTGTTTACAACACTGGTTTGTTGCCAGGGTTTTGTGCTCGACGACTGAGGATGCACGAGTGCCCCTGCACTTGGCAGGGGATGCTAATGTTACGTGGCGGCCTGGAAGGCAAGAGAGGGTGTTAACAGGTATAGGACCTGGGTTGTGTAAGAGGCGGAGGTCTGTACGATCCACGTTGTTGGGATGGCGAGTAGGCTTGTTACTAGACGGCGTCATGGGTGTGGTGCAAAGGCTGAGTAGGCTTAGAGTCGGTAGTGTGTGATGTGGAGGCCCGCCGGACGGTGAGGAAGGTGACCTCTAATTCCATGGCACCGTGGTCGGAATGACGTAGGAAAGATTTCCGTGCATTTGGAAATGAATAGAAGCGATGGCACCAGGGAAATAGGTGCTACTATCGTCGGCCTGGAGGCTAGGTCGCGGACACACAGGCCCCTGCGGGGTCACGCATCAACCTGGCCGGGTGGCTAGGAGGTCATGTTACGTAGAACGCCGGTCACAGCATGGGGCCGGGGCCACCGGAGAAGAGGCATCGTAGTCAGGCTTCGCCAGGCAGTGGCCATGCGGGGCATAGGTGTGGCCACCTTTTGGCGGAAACGACGAGCACTGCAAGGAGGGCAGGTCGCCTGTCACCATGGTGGACGGGTAGGAAGTTGGCAGAGCGCCACGTCTTGTACTCTTATCCTATTTGTAACAGTAACACAGTGAGGAGGAGTCTGCCACTGAGAAATGATGATTCTGCCAGAGAACGTGTTCTCGCAGGGAAATCAAATTCTCTATAGAGTACAATCGTACGAAACTGTGTTATTTTCTCTTCCGTGCCTGTCTCCCTGGTGCTCCTATGGCTCAGGTGCAAAAGACAGTGGGTAGGACTAGGGCAATGTAGGGAATAGGGTCAGGTGACGTGAACTTGCATAAATTATAGTTAAAATTGTATGCAAATTAGGTTAGAAACAAGTGCCGACAGCAAGAGGGATATCCCATTTGTGACAGACAGGTAACACAGTTTTGTCAGATTCTACTCTGAGAACAAGTTCTCTGGTAGAATCATAATTTTTTCTGCAGCTTAAGAGTGTACTGATAAGCTTTTTCGAAGCACCAAGCCAATCGGTCCAAAAATTACTGGTACCGTAAATCGTGGATTAAATGCCCATGGGCTTATGCAGTTAATTTGGCAAAAATGGGGGGGGGCTTTAAATCAAGCATTATCGATTTTCTAACCTTTCTGGACATCTATTATAGAAAATTCAAAGCTTTTGAACGATCTCTGAAAGACCAATTTTTACATCCTTTTAATTGCTGTGAAGAAGGGAGGAGGCTTAGGTGAGAGATGGCCAGGTCTTGTACAGGTGCTAGGAGGTAAAGAAAGAGTCCACTATTACTACAGGGAGGGAGAAGGGGCCAGTAAATATAGCAAACAGTACTAGCTTTATTCAAATCATGTAACTTTTAGATAATTTTTCGTAGAAAAACGACAATTTGAGGGGTGGGCTTTCACTATTTTATTATTTTTGACTGTACTGCATTTTAGGGGGTGGGCTTTCAACTGGGCTTTAATACACGATTTACGGTATACCAAACGATCTTACTGAATGTGTTACCGATACATTCTTAACAGCCATTAATCTTGCCTTAGAAAAGGTGAATAATTAAAGAATGTAGACTAATGTTGGAATT
The DNA here is from genome assembly GCA_023313725.1 of Lithobius niger. Classification (NCBI taxonomy): domain Eukaryota; kingdom Metazoa; phylum Arthropoda; class Chilopoda; order Lithobiomorpha; family Lithobiidae; genus Lithobius; species Lithobius niger. The sequence continues at coordinate 44,526 of JAHWFP010128708.1, read as the reverse complement.
ACTTTGTATTGATAAACGATACTTTATTTATATCTTATTAGAACATAGGAAAAACAGAAATACAAAAAAAAAAGACAACAAAAACGGTGACAAATGGGGAATCAACAAAAGCAAAACCCGTAGCACAAGCAGACAAACGTGAAAGTAAAGCAGCACCAATCAACACACAAAAGTCTGCCAAAAAAAAAAAAATAAGCACTCAGAGATGACTGACGTATTCGTCCAGGCTGGATCCAGCGGGAATGGTGCTCAAAATGGAGGCAGCATTGCCTCGTTGATTAGTTAGAACTGGCTGTATTGAGCACAACTGAAGTATTTGCAGGAAAAAATGCTTGACTTATATGTGCCTCTTGATATTTATGATAGGTGATCAAAATTTCATGGTCGGCGACTGACCGGCTACTGATTTCCACCAATTGAGCTCTGGCCGCAAATATTGGCTCAGCAAGAGCAATTTGATACAGTACAGCCTACTGCAGTAATAACAGTTCCTAACACTTCACTTTTTTACAATGAAATGCAAACTTTTCAGGGGACATTTTCCAGACGTCTGTGGCTGCATCCTTGCCCACACTTCCTTTCCAAGTGCTGCAGCAGTTATTTGATGCAACTCCGTTGACCACTGATGATGGCATGTTACTGCGGCGAATGACTCTGGATGTTGGCGCCATTCACTTGCTATTTGCTTGCTTAGCTGTGCTGAGTCATCAGAGCGGTGACATTAATGTACCAGGATTTCAACAAGAGGTAAGTAACAAACACTTATTGGTAGCCCTTAAACCCTTAATTACTAACTGCAACTCACTTGCTAAAATTTTTGTTGCGCATAAAAATAAAAATAGTTAAATGCAGCAGTCATGTGTCGACAAAGGACTCTCCTGACAAGCCTGAGCTATTCTCCTTTTGATTCTTATTGCAAGTCAAAGATCGTTTAGTTGCCTCAGAAACATTCCTTTTTCAGTTTCCTCAAAATACTAACATGTAAATTCTAGCTTATATTCGTTTAATTTAATGCTCAATGCCCAACAAGGAAAAAAAAAGATCAGCACAAAGGAAATATGATGAATCAGAATTGGCTGTTACACGATTTTCTGACCAAGATGAAATGGTCGAAATCAAAGTTTGCCAGAATATTAATTCCCACTAGACGTCTTTCTTTCAACAGATGTGAATTTGGATGCCCTAATTGCCTCGTCGCAGGCTTCCCATGCGGTGGATGTGCCTAAAAATCGGGACTCAAGATATTCTGGGATCTGCTGCAGTGATGTTTAAAATGGAATTTCGAGTCGGTAGCCGTAAATGTCTTGGATGCATGTTTCAAGCCTCGTAGCCAGTCGTCGACTTGCAAGCATGCTAGGATGGAGTCTCCAGTCAGCCTCAGGATATCGGCCTCGCGTGTCTGCCCGCTCGCTGTCGCTGGTATGCCCCGTTTCCATATGTGACTTTGTAAACATGACGTTCACATGCCACGATTACCTACTTACCAGCCGTCTGCAACACAATCGCCAGGCTTATCAACCATCTTCCATCTGTCCAGTTGTCGCAAAGCATCCTGCTGCCGGCCTCAGCTGCCGATTTTAGGCGCCTGACACTGCTTCCATCCAGCCGATCAGTAGGCGTTGCCATAGATCTCCTTCCAGACTGGAAGGCCCCACAGTGTTCCAGCTGGCGGCCGTCGGCCCTTCTCCAAGCCCCAGCCACTGGCAGTCTCGGTCAGTGTCTAGTAGAAGCCAGTCCTCGGTCATACTAGCTTCTACTTGACCAGCGTAGGGGATCTCCGTGCACCGGAAGACAAGCCTTTGATGTCAGGTGGACCCAACCATTGGCGACCGCATGAAGCATCTAGGGACGGATGCAGCCTTTTTTCTTAAAGGTGTATGAATTCACGAGTGACGCGGACAATGTTTCCACTGTAGTGGCACGGAACCCTTCCTTTCAAGGTTCCGCCATCGGTAGGCGCCTCAGAAAGGGAAAGGGGTCCCAAAGCTGTGACAGGACGCTGCGGCAAGCTTTCGTCCTCGGTGCTTCCGCGGTTAATGCCTCGGATAAACTCAGTCGATTTAAGGGAACAATCTGCATTTATTTACATCAATAAATGCTTTACTTACCTCAGCATCGATTTCAGGTCGGGTGATTGCGGCTTCTCGCGTCCTCACTCAACCGTCAGCTCTCATTAACTCTCGACTCTTGCTTGTATGCATGTCCCGCCTGGTGGTGAACTCTCGCACGTGGCGAGTGGCGTTCAATGCCCACTGAGAACTCGCCTCAAGCACCCCCTCCCCGAAATCGACATCCGGGCGATGCAAAAGCAAGTACAAATGGTAAGACTTACATCAACAGTAATCGAAAATCTAACAAGAAACATTCAAAAACAGATATAGTCTACTCTTACATCGAAATGTTGTGTTTCAGCTTCTGCTCTCGTAGGCAAGAAATCCACTCCAGCGCGTACTGCTCCAATGAACCTATGCAGAGACCCAACCCAGCGTACATTTTAATTCCCCTATCGCGAATGACTGCAGGCTACAACGTGTTGTCAACAAGGGTCCCCGGGTTACTAAGCAACTCTGCCCATGTGTAAATCGCAAGCCAAACAGAAATCGTCATACACCCAATTTCAAAACAAAAGCTATCTCCCACAATACATTTAACAGAGAAGATAATCACTTAAACATTACGAGCGAACAGAGAAATTACGAGCGAACAGAGAAACAAATCTCGGCTCAAATAACTCTAACTTTAAGTTAAACAATCAAAGAATCACAGTGTCGAACAAACGAACACTGATCAAGTTTATCGCGCGGTACGTGCGCAACAAAGCACCGTTCAGATGGTAAGACTTAAGAGAAAAGAAAATCGCGCTGCTGTCAGATTCTTGCTGGAAGATTCTACACATTCCGTAAAGCAGCGGTTTCCGAATCTGCCTCTTCGGTCGGTTAACCACAGTCGTAACCGCACCTTTGACACATGGAAAGGTAAGTCGTGTCTTCTGAGCAACACGTGTGCGTGGAGACGAGAGTTGGGTAACAGCACTGTCATCTTCGTCAACATCTGATCACTCACTGTCATCATCACTGTGAATTTGCTGAAGCACTTGTGATCTCGGAATAAACTCTGGAGCATCTACGGAAAGTTTGTTAGATGCCGACGCAACACTGGAATGAACGGAAAGTTTATCAACACCACTATCACTCGTTTCACCAATGGAATGTTTGTCAGCGGAGCTTTCTTAAAGAACACTGCGCACTCCATGTTTCACCATGATGGCAGCCCAAACATGATTCTGGTTTCCCATCGTCGGCAATCCCGGTGAAAAACTTCACCTCCTCACCTATCCTGTAGTAGGGTAAACAGTCGAATTCGCGGTTCTTTTGCCAAACATACTTGTTGCCTCCCTATAGCTTATCAGCTGGGTCGTCCGAAGGTATCGGAATGTCACCAGGGTAGACTTTCTTCACAGGCAAAGTCTTTGTACCACAGACAATGTCTTCGATATCCGGGTGGAAAAAGGGTTTCTCTTCTTCCTCAAGGCGTCGTTCATCATCATATTCGTCGATCATGCTCACTGGGTCATAATACGGCTCTAGATCAACGACATTAACAGTCCGCATATCGTTCAAGTCATCTATGTTCTGCACTACATAGTTGAGGTCTCGTTTTCGTTGAAGAATGCGATACGGCGCAAGATAAACTGGAGCTAATTTCTTCGATATGCCTTTCGAAGCATTAGATTTAAAATGAGCTTTCAATTTCACGAGCTTGTTCACGGCGAAGTAGTAATCTCTTCGTCTGGCGACAGAGGTGATCTTGCACTTCCTTGCAGCCTCTTGCAGGTGCGCTCTAACAAGGTCTCGGGCATCATCAAGGTGACATTATGCTACTCTAAGTTCGTATCAAGGGTCTGGTTCAGCTTCTGGGTCGGAAGACATACTAATTTTGAAACAGATCAAGGGTCTTGTCCATACACAAGAAAGAATGGTGTGTTGCCAGTACTTGCGTGCGGAATCGTTCGCAAGGCAGCTTCCAAGTTGGGTAACAACGGTCCCCGTGCGTTGTGTCTCGTACCAACGTACAATCTTATGGCATTCTTCAGTGTTCGATTAACTCTCTCAGTTGCGTTTGATTGGGCGTGGTACGCACAGATCTTCCGCAGTTCCATGTAAGTCAACTTCGTTAACTCCTCAATGAACTTTGACACAAAAGCCGGGCTGTTGTCGAAATTAGTACCTGCAGTGGACCTCTGTTTCTGACGACTTCTTTGAACACATGTACCGCTGCTGTGCTAGCTGTGGCATGGCGAGTGGGCACAAACTATACCCACTTGGTAAAGTAATCAACTATCGAGAGTACGCAACGGTTCCCTTGGGTAGTGGCAGGCATGGGACCAACAAAGCGCCATTAGCGACATTAGCGCCGTCGGTAACACTGGAACCATCTTCCCTTTCTTCGTCTGATGGGTAGGCTTTGATACTTGACATTGGTGGCAGGATCGAACATAACGTTTCGCATCCTTGAACATCCCAGGCCAGAAAGCTATGGATCTCGGTCGCTCCATCGTTTTCGCAATGCCGAGGTGACCGGATTGAACAGCATCATGTTGTTCCAAGAGGAAAGAGTGACGAGGGTACATAAATCCGCAGTCTGTCGAACTTCCTTCCCCTGTCCTTGAACGATTTGTCTTCACAATACACCACACCATCATGAATCTGAAAGTTCTTCTGTACATGGTCGAATTTCTTCGCAGACATCCTTCTTGGTCTCCAAAGGTGATGTGAGAATCGCAGTTACGAGCTTGATTTCCGGGTCTTTACGTTGTTTTGCACGCAACGAGTCTTTGCTGTCGATAGGTAGCTTTGGTTGCAGACTGATACTTAATATCGGCAAAGGTGCTCTATACACAAAGCGTTAGCCACAACGTTTGTTTTCCCAGGACGATGACAAACTGTATAGTCTAATATTTGCAAACGCAAAGCCCAACGTGCAGTCCTTCCTTTGTTGTGCTTGTTACTCAATGCCCATTTTAATGCTTCGCAATCGGTCAGCAGCGTAAAATGCGTTCCTTCAAGATAATGTTGCCAGCAGTCAATCGCTGTCACAGCCGCGAGAGCCTCTTTTTTGAAAGTTGTATAGTTACGCTCTCTGTCGCTCTCTGTCTGTATCCTGAATACATGTGTTCGGTTTAGCACTCTCACCAGAAGTGACCTGAATTCCTTCCTGGGTCTGAATCTTACCTGCAGCAGTGTGAGACAGTCTAACTGGAGCAGTATCTTAGGCACCAGGTTTTACCCCAGAGTTTAAACTAGGATTGGGCACAGTCAATCGTGCACTTTGTCCTCCGCTAATCGGCTGTGCTGGGACACCCCTACCACTAAAGCTAGCAGAAGTTTCATTCGAAGAAGGTGCATTCCCTAAAGAAGCATGTAAAACAGAATTAGACACAGGCAAATTCAATACAGAGTTCGTTGCAGAGTCCACACTCATACTGTGAGTTTGTTTAAAACTGCGAGAAATAGTCTTCTCACGCGAAGGAAATTTATGCCATGAAGGCAGTTTGCGAATCGTGTCCTTCAAGCTCTCGAGCGATTTTGGGTCTTTACCAGCTACAAAATCATGAACGTCCTGAGGTAGGCCTTCGAGAAACATCTGTATGACACTCGCGTCATCAAGGGGACGAGCTAGTTTACCACACTTACCCAGAATCGCAGCCAAGAATTCTAGAGGTGTCTAATTGGCTCGTTGTTGCATAGTCGCAATCTCAGCTAAAAGAATGCCATCAGATTTATACTGCATAAAATCTTCACGGAAAACTGATTTAACGTCAACCCAAGACAAAGTCGGAGTTGCATAAGCATCCCACCACTCCTTGCACTGAGCGAAGAAAAGTATGTAGCGGTACACCTTCCAGCTGCATTTTACATACATAAACATCCATGCGGTCGATCCATTCCTCAAGCCTCATTTCTGGGTTTAACTGCGGTGGAAGCATGTGAATCATACTTAATGCCTGAGAAAAAGCTGCAGCCATGGACAATGGTGAAGCATCATCTGCATGAGCAACAATAGTAGAAGCTTGTGAAGACAGTACTACATTCGGTGCAGGCGTAGTGACAGTTACAGCAGAAGAAATTGAATTTGAAGCAGGTAATGTGGCCATAGATGGAGCCACATAGTTACTGGGTACAGTGCTGTTTTATTTTAACAACAGGGAATGAAAAGCACACTTTACATTAAGTTTGCACGAACAGCTTTTGAATATCAATTAATTAAAAGCAACAAGTTTGAATTTACATTTCGTAATTCACACGTTATAACAAAACGGCACTTGGGTTTTGAATGTACAATCAATTAAATTTTCGATTAAAAAAGCAATACTGAACGCTCACTTGAGTCGTCCGCAAGATTGAACAGCCCAGGCTGGTTGCAGTCTTTCAAACAGTATGTTTCAAACACGCATGAAAGATCACCCGTTTCACAGTTTTGTTTCTAAGTGATAAAACAGAGCCTTAAACCCTCCCAGAGTTGCTGTTTAGAAGCCAACTCCTCAAATTATAAAAGCCGCGGCTACTTATAAAGTACGTCTGGAGTGAATTAATCAATGAATCCCACACAAAGATCAAACCGTCAGTTATTTGGATTAAAGTTACATTTAAAACAAATAAGAAAAGTTTTGGTTTTTAGTAAGAGAACCACTCTGACGTTATGGGGTGAAAAAACCTAATATGCCGCTTAAAGCGTCACCACCATAATTTCGTCTAAGCTAGAGAGTTAAAGTTAAGTTTTAAACTATAAATTTAGACTTGGGGGGTCCTAAATTAAATTTTCAAAAGCTAAACTACAAACATACGAACCATTGCCATTTTGCCCGGCATGGCATCCTGCGGACGTGACGTCTCCACTCCCGACTGGCGTAACCCTTCTAGCCTGAGAGATCTGTGAGCTGTGCTGCTGAGGGAGGGGTGAGGCGGCTTTTTATGCTAGAGACCGGAGATTCTCGCGGACGGGCAGGAGAGCTGCGGGGTCTGATTGGCTGAGGGCCAGGAGAACAATGGAAAGTGAGAGAAGTTAGTTGGACAAAGGGACTGGGTGCAGAGCCGTTTGAAGGAGTAGGGTCATGTAAAGATAGGCCAGTTTGAGTTTTACTCAAGTAAACTTTGGGAAAAGGTCTTTACTTTGAAATATTGACTATTGAATAAATATTTACATGTTTGCAACGTGAGTAGGCTCTGGTTAAAGCTTAAGACTTTGGTTTGGGTAATGCATAAAGCATTACTATTAAAATTTATAAGCTTTAACTGAAAACTGCAGTGTTATACACCACGACTAGTTTTGGCTGGGGGAATTGAGGATTCGGATTTTTATGCACAGTTTGACTTTCGGATTGCTTGGGAACAGATGTTTTATAAATATCTTTTGGTTTTAATAGAAGAACAAGCTAGCAGTAGCATTCGGATGGTCTCAGTCGGGTTTAGAGGAGAACTAAAGCAAACATATATACATTAAAATTTTGTCCGGTAGAATGCCGATGTCGAATTACTTCGGACTAATGGTAGCATTTCTGGGGGCAAAAGAATATATAAAAGATTGAAAACTGATTAAATAATCTAGCTCAGTTGAATGGTATAACGCATTAAGTTAAATTGGAATGTTTAACGTTAAAGTTAAAAGACAAAATCGATCGTTGTGGAAATTTGTCATGAGGCTTGCGATCGTTCAAACATAATAAAAAATATCACACTTAAAATTGGTTGTTTGTACATGTATGTGAGGTTAAGTACCATAAAATGGAAGCCCCTCCTAAACTACATCTAAGCTAGTGTTTTGGGGCTTTTTGCCCTAAAAGAAAGAAATAATAAAACTAAATACATAAGTACAAGTCTTCAATAATGGCGGCCGTGATAAAGGAGCGCTACGGTGGGTTTTGAGTGATTTTTAAATGTATATTGTGAATCTTTTAAGTGGAATTTTCGTATTTGGGCTTCCCCAAGAGGCAGGTATTATTGCAGGCTATTAAATGGCAAAGAGTTTGACCGATTTGGACCATTATTAAAAAAAACGGCAAAATTTATACAATCGAGGCATTTGGGCGCTCAAGAAAAAAAATTTCTCCGTTTGGCAAAACGAAGGTTTTTCAGCGGTCCTCGTTTACAACTCGCACGCAACATTTGAAGAAGTAACAATCATGATACTAGGATTAACACATGTACTAAGTCGTTTGTGTCAACATAGATGGAGCTACACACTGGTGTAATACACTACTAGCAGGAGTATTGTTCGACCCAATCGATGAAATTGGTACATAGATATTCCCTGAGCCCTGTTGTGCAGTGCTCAACATATTCGCTGAAACTAGGCTACTACTGGAACAAGAAGACATTTGTGTGTTCATAGATGAAGCTACACTTGCCATGGCTGTAACAGTCTGAGGTATACTATAAGTATTGCTAACAGGAGCACTACTATTGACAGTCAAATTCTGTGGAGCAGCAGAAATAGTAGCTAAATCTTATCAACACTACTTTGAAAATCAGCTCTCATGTTGGAGTGAGAAGCATCAATTTTATCAGCAAGAGATTGTTACAAAGTTTTAGCAATTTTATTCATTTTTGCATCAACAACCTTCTCATGTGTCTGCAGTTGTTTCCTAACAGCACTCAAAGAAATATCTAGCCTAACACCCTGGTTCTGTAGTTCAGAAGCACATTTTTGCAGTAATTGCTCCTGTTGCTTTAATTTATCAGTCAGCCTATCAACCTGCTGATCCACTGTAGGTACAACACAGTCTTGAACAGAAGAAGCACTATTTACATCATCGTTACTAGGAGGTAAAATTGCGTTGGTATCAGAATTGTCATCACGCAATTCAGATTGGTGCACATCATTATCGCCTTCATCAACACTATCATTACCTGATTCCAGTGCTGGCCACATAACATCAGTTAATTTATTCAGTCCAAAAGCACTCGAAATCGGTGAAAGAAAGTCAAAAGTCGTTGCAGTCGCATTTTCACTGGGGGCCGCCATTTTATCTACAACGACGCCACCTATCGCCGCATCTGACAACATGAATGAATGTTCCATGCCGCTACACTACCTACGTGCGCAACAGAAAATAGTTCCCAATCCACCTTTGGGTTTCGTAACATAAGACACTGGAAATAACACTAATTTCCATGCAGCACTACTAATGTATTGCATAGTAACATTCTAATGCGACATCCATTAAAATAAAAAGTTGCAGACGTAAATACGGGAAATCAAATTCGTATTTTTCAAGAGTTCGCGTTGTCGATCACAGACAAAGGAAAAAACATGGCGGATGCGCCAGTAAGCGAAGTCGCATCACTGAAAGCTAAGCGTTCGTATTCATACGCACTCAAGAGCGAAGGAAAATTCGCAAAAATAATCAGCAAAATTACGTAAAACTGTGCAATTTCGAGCAGGGATGACTACTGAATGCTCGTAGAAACGTTCCTGCTGCATGACATAGGGTTACACAAATTATTAATGCAGGATGGCAAAAATAAATCGGCGAGCACATGGCGCAAAAAAAGTTTGCCGGTAACGGTCAAATTTGGCAGTTAGTGATCGCACCAACAAACTCATTTGCACAAAAGTCATTTAAGCAGTACAGTACATAGCACAATAAAACAAGCTGTCTTCTCCTTCTCCACGACAATTTTGAAGAGTTCTGGTAAAAAGGTACAGCCAATTTACATCTGTTTTGAAGTAAAGTTCTTCAAAAAACGATCACTAGAAAGTTTCATTCAACAGGGTTTACTACCTGATTCGGAGCGCCACTTTGCGGCTAGCTTTCGTCCTCGGTGCTTCTGCGGTTAATGCCTCGGATAAACTCAGTTGATTTAAGGGAACAATCTGCATTTATTTACGTCAATAAATGCTTTGCTCACCTGAGCGTCAATTTCAGATCGGGTGATTGCGGCTTCTCGCATCCTCACTCAACCGTCAGCTCTCATTAACTCTCTCGACTCTTGCTTGTATGCATGTCCCGCCTGGTGGCGAACTCTCACAAGTGGCGAGAACTGAGAACTTGCCACAACGCCTGAAAGAAAGACCTCTTCCTGCAGTAAATCTTCGGCGAAGAGGGGCAGAACGACCGTTAATGACGTTCAGGTTCCCCGGTGTGAGTAACAAGTCTCTGCACCTCAGTTGGTGGCCGCATACAATGTCACACAGAAGCCTAGAACGAGATCTCAGGAATACCCGTGGCTCCTATCCATGATCTCGCACGGCTACCAACACGTGTCCATCATTTTCCCAAGCTGGAAGATTCTCCTCTGTGGAACATCACCACACCATCAACGCTAAACTACTTCTCAAAGTGGAAGCTCTAATTAGCAGTGAAGAAATGTGTGGACTGCAACAAACCAGGCTTCTACAGCCCCATTTCCTCGTTCCAAAGAAAATGAGAAGGAATCATTTGATATTCAATGTGAAGTATCTCAACAAATTTATCTGCAACATCAGCTTCAAGTTGATACCCCGAGCTCCATCCGCAACTCACTCCAACCTAAGGAATTTATTCTTTCAATCCATCTAGAGGATGCTTACTATGGAGTTCTTCTCTATCTAGACGCTCTTCACCTTTTCCCGTAGACGAGACGTCTACAATTTCAGTCTTTCAACGGTCTGAGGATCTTCTCATCCGTCACCAGACCAGTCATAGTGATTCTTCATTCAGGAGGCATCTGAGCTTACACCTATTTTGGTGACTGGTTCCTCTTTACCAAAGACCCCAAAGAAGACACTCAAACTACAGACTGTGGAGGACTTTCTCGTCAACTTAAGCCTAGGCATCAGCTTGAAGAAATCCTCCAGCCCAGAAAATTATTCATCTTTCTCACGGCCATTTTCGAGCTGGAAGAATTCAGCACTCGCCCGTCACCCAAGAGCTGTGTCCATCAAGGTTGGAGTTCACGATTTGCTGGTCCTTCAAAATGTTTCAAGGTCATCAGCCTCCTAGACTCTGCAGCTGACCTCTTCTTTTATGGCAGATGGAGAGTTCGCCTGCCTGCATTGGTACAGAAAGGAACACTGGAACCATCCCATATCAAGACAGGAATAGGATATCCGACAACTTCCCAAAGACAGAAGTCGTGATGCGACCTCACGAACACTGCTTAGTTCCCCTACGCGAAGAGGATCTTCAGTTACTTTCATCACGGATGCTTCCAACTTTGGATGGGCTACCCACAACAACTTTGCGACTGTAGCTGGAGTGTGGACCCAAGAGGAATGCCACCTTCACATCAACATCTTGGAGCTCCGTTCAATTTTCCTTGCTCTGCGACACTTCCAGTACCATCTGGAAAGAAGGACAATTCGGGTGCACAGCGACAACACCACTTCTGTTGCCTACCTGAACAGTGAACAAGGGAGGAGGAACTCGTGCACTCTCTAAATCTCCACTTTCAAGCAGACCAGATCTTTCTCTTTGCCATATTGCCTTGGGAGCTAGATAACTTCTCTTCACGTCTCAGGGAACCGTAATGTTCTGGCGAACCAGCTTTCCAGACAGGGAAAGATACCAACAACAGAATGAGCACTCAAAACCACAGTGTACAAGAGGATCTTCATCCTTTAAGGAACCCCGATTATCAACCTCTTCGCCACGACCTTTGACCACCAGATACCAAATTATGAAGAGTCCCTTCCCGGATCCTGAAGCATGGGTAACGAATGCACTGACAACATCGTGAAACCACATGTTCCCTTACCTCTTCCCTCCTTATGTCCTTCTTCGTCTCATTCTGGAGTAGATCACAAAGACGAAAGGAACATTCGTCCTCATGGCACCAGATTGTCCAACTGAACCATCGTTTCTTCCTCTTCTAGAGCTTCCAGTAAACCTCCTTAAAAGACTTCCACTGGATGAGAATCTGCTCATATGGAAGAAAGGAAGGATCGTTCACCAGTCGAGGCAAGCCCTAAATTGTAACGCCTGGCTGTTAACATCAAGCTCATCCAGGCAGATGGCCTGTCAGAGGAAGTTTGCAACCGCGTCTACTTTCTCAGAGGGCAGACACACAAGTTTAAAAAAAGGCAAGTGGCTTCCATGGCATCCTTGGTATAGTGGAAACCAAACTGATCCTTTGGCTCTATCTCCAGCTTAATTCAGAGTTTATTAACCACCTTTTTTCTTCTGGTTTGAAGATGTCCGCTTCCAAAGTTTTCCGATCGGGCATTAATTCTTACTTAAAGTGGCTGGATACTTACATTGCAGAAGACTTCAGGATCACTAGCCTTAAAGCTTTCAGCATAGACAATGCGACCTTCCTCAAAGGGCCGTACAAGACCTTTGGGTCTACCTCCCTAGAACTTCCTACACGCAAAACCGTCGTTCTCCTCGCAATGGCTTCTGGGAAACGCTGTATTGCTGGATCCTCAGGCCCTCAACATTGATGATGCCTGCTTTCGCTTAGAACCTAATTACAACTTGCACTACTGTCTCGAGCGCCATTTAGGGCGAAGCCCCAACTATCTACGGAAGCATCAAGATGATTCCAGCGCAGGGGAATAGAGACTGTTGTGTCCTGTCAGAGCAATTCATTTCCACTTCGATGCTACAAAGGATTCAGAAGTGGCGAAAAGGTATCGTAGAATTATTCCTTTGCTACAATTCAACCACAGAATGGGCCACACCAGCCATGATAGCTTCCTGGATTCATGTATGAGAATACGGATGATTTGCCCAGGTCTGACAACGTCAAAAGAACTGCCCACAAGTTCCGAGCCCTCCCTGCATCCTGGGCAACCTACAGTCAAGTACCCTTTGATGAATACCACAGGTTGCCCCAAGGAAGTGTCGGACAATGTTCACCTCACACTACCTACGAAACATGTCTTCCCAAGTGGCTGCTTTGTCTTCCCTTGGACCACTCATCCCGTGAACCAGAAGATTCAAGACACCCGCAAGGAATCCATCAACTAACCCAGGAGGTGACAACGACAACTGCCCACCATCCAGTCTGTCGTAGAAGAAGCAAATTTTTAATTAGGGACAGTATTCTGTGATAAAAACTTTTATTTTCAATTCCTCTGCCGTGGATGGAAAATATGTTTTTAACCACTAGAATACATACCTAATTACCCACCCTGACTCCCCTCATTGTTGCCAACAACAGTGCCCTAAATCAAAGATGGTAGATGTTCTGCTAACATGCAGCAAAAGACCAACTTTCAAAGGGTATGTTGGTGTGGTGGAGACTGAATTTGCATGTCAGATATTTTCGTCGAAAGCAGGCAATAATGCGGATTTTTAATAAAAACATGTTTTCCATCCAGGACAGAGGAATGGAAAACAAGTGCTTTTACTTATCTTAATATACTTAGCTTTAACATTTACGTGAACTTTCGTCACAAAAAGAACACCAAAAAGTTCGCTCAAATTCACTTCAAGGACACCTACTTAGTCCTGCACTTCAGGCCTTGAGGATGATCGGACTTTGAACTACATCTTTCTTTCTGACCACTTGTGCATTCGAACTCGTTCTGACCACTTTAGCATTTGAATTTGGCCGCCCTCGTAGCCTCCTGTATTGATCAGCCTGCACGCGATTCCCCCCACCAAGTTGCCATTGACGATCAAACTGTTCACTGAAGTCTCTGCCTACCAGTTGAGCAACTCTAGGGTACGCAGGGCCCTGGATGTTCATTAGAGGCACTCCTTTCTTTTCATATTGCTGGATTGCCAGAGATTCCAAACATCTGAGATGGGGATCACGGATCGAGTTTGACCTAAGAAGAGTACACGTCCTCTTCCAGTCTGCTTCATGATTCATAGATTTGCAGTGGACTGCGATGCCGTTGTCATTTTTCGTATTTCTTACATTGGCCATATGTTGAGCAACCCTAGTACGAATACGTACTAGGGTTGCTCAACATATGGCCAATGTGAGAAATAAGAAAGATGACAACGGCATCGCAGTCCACTGCAAATCTATGAATCATGAAGTGGACTGGAAGAGGACATGCACTCTTCTTAGGTCAAACTCGATCCGTGATCCCCACCTCAGATGTTTGGAATCTCTGGCAATCCAGCAACATGAAAAGAAAGGAGTGCCTCTAATGAACATCCAGGGCCCTGCGTACCCTAGAGTTGCTCAACTGGTAGGCAGAGACCTCAGTGAACAGTTTGTTCGTCAATGGCAACTTGGTGGAGGGAATCGCGTGCAGGCTGATCAATACAGGAGGCTACGAGGGCGGCCAAATTCAAACGCTAAAGTGGTCAGAACGAGTTTGAATGCACAAGTGGTCAGAAAGAAAGATGTAGTTCAAAGTCGGAACATCCTCAAGGCCTGAAGAAGACATCTGAGGGATGTCGAAAATTTGCAGGACGAAGTAGGTGTCCTTGAAGTGAATTTGAGTGAACTTTTTGGTGTTCTTTTTGTGACGATTCAGTGTTTTCACTGTATTGACCATAGCTATATATTTCACGTGAACTTTCCCACTGTCCCCACTTTTGCTGAACGGTGCATTGTTGGGAATCCAACATTGGTGGGAAACATGGTTAGACCAATTTTTCTATGTTGGGCATTGAGCATTAAATTTTAAAATTCCATTAAAAATGAATCTGCACTTACTGAAAATTATTTTCGCTGGTGGCGTAAGCATTGGTGCGTTTACTTGTAGGTTTATGGTTAACCTCCTAGCTTAACGGAAAGCACTAAGTCCAGCCGATTAGAGCAAGCTTTTTACGTGGGTTCCGTTGGAACATGAGCGCAGTGAGCAGAACACAGTTGAGTAGTTATGGGCTAGATTCAAATAAATAATTTAAATAAATGTGCCTCTTATGTACATCCATGGTAGTCAAAGGGTTAAAATAATAATTTTAAAAAATGGATGACAGTTACTATTGAGGGATTTTTGTGTGGGAGATGCAGATTTGTTTTAGAAGCAAATAGTTGCATTAAAAAAAACCATCACAGGACTATCAGAAAAATCCATAGTTAGTGGGAGTAATGGTGCCCTGGTAATTTTTGTTTTTTCTTCAGTTGGTGTTGGCAGCCACACGGGCTGTAAAAACGCCTCAAGAAATGCTGGGCAAAAGTGATGACAAGAGCCACTTGTATTGGGCTAAAGGCACTGGCTTTGGAACAGGTTCCACTAACCAGAGCTGGGATGTGGAACAAGCCATTCTTCGCCAACGCAGTGAGGAAGAACACGTCACTTGTCTCTTGCAGGTATTTGCAATTTTGTTTTTATTCGGTTCCTTGATTGGAGTAAGGAACACACAATACAGTACCGCAACAATGAAAAAATCCTACACGAAAAATAGCTACAGTTTGGTAAGCCTCTGTTATGGTGTTGTATTTTATTAAGATGGTGTGATGGGATTCAAACCCGCAAACTCCCAATTCTTAAACTACAGTATATATCTTTCATCTAAATGAAATGTAAGCCCATAAAGGTTACTTTACTAACCATTTAAACCATAAAGTTTACTGATATCTTAATTATGTTTAGTGTTGGGATTTTTGCTATCGTGTTTCCTTTACTCCAATATAATTAACGATTTGTGTATATTTATCAGGTGTCTTGTTACATTAGGTGGCAAGTCCCACCTAATGTATCGGTGTGTAGTGTGGACATTATTGCAGTGTGGGACCGTCCGACTCTATTGTTTGTTGTTAGGGATGGTCTGTCTATCTAGGTGGGCCATTCCACCTCCCCCGACGCACCCAATAACGATTTCTTCAACATCGGTGCGGGATTGACAAAAGTATGCAAATTTCAACATTACCTTCAAATGAGCAGAATTCCTCCATCTTATGCACTTTTCCACTAAAAGATACAGTAGTCTTCTTTTTACAAAATTTTCGACCACTGTCTGGAACTTCTTCAGGGGTCTCAAAGTTAAGTTTCCTGTCTGATTACATGCTCGCTCCATCATCAGAGTTTGAAAATGTAATTTTTTATTTTCAAATTCATTTTATAATTCTGATGACAGACGAACTGTAAATCAGGCATGTAACGAAAAACTTTAAAAAGGCTTTCGAGTCAGTTGTTCAACGCAAACTACTTCTGAAGCTGGCCGGGTATGGTATAGCAGGGGATTTAAAAAATTGGCTCGCGGCTTTTCTTGCTGGCCGCACTCAGTACGTGAGTGTTGAAAATGTTCACTCCTCTTGGGTTCCCGGACCATGCGGATGATGCGGGGTCCCGCAGGGATCTGTCCTGGGGCCGCTCCTGTTTTTGGTATATTTAAATGATCTAAACTTTCCTACTATTAATACCTACGGGTACAAATTTGTCGATCTAAAAATTGGTACTGAACATTTTTCTGATTCCTTCTCTCTTTAGTTGGATTCTCTTGTCCGAGCGGTGGTTAAGTGGTCGACCATCTGGCAGTTCCCACTCTCTTCTCAGAAGTGCCACACCTTCCATCTGAGCATTCGAAACAAGTGTAACCAGTATTCTCTGGATCTTCATTTGCTGCCTGCTACAGAGGTGGTGCGTGATCTTGGGATTTGGTTTACTAGAAACCTGAAATCTACCATTCACTCTAGTAAGGTTTGCACGTCTGCCTATCAGCACTCAGCTGTAGTCAGGAGATGTTTTTTCTTGGGTGACATTTCGACATTGGGGTGGGCATTCAAGGTGTTTGTTCTCCCAATTTTTGAATATGCAACTCCAGTATGGTCTCCACACTTGGTCAAGGACATTGATCTCCTCGAGGCGGTGCAACGAAGGTTCACTAAGGGCCTCCCTGGTATGTGCGAAATTAGCTGTGGGGACTGCCTGGATAGGCTTGGCTTGAGCGGCTTGAGCTACTTGAGCTACGCCAAATAAGTTTGACCTTGTTCTGACCTACAAAATTCTCCATGGTCTTGTTTCGGTCGATCTGCTATTTTTTTATCTTTCTCCGAATTTAGCTAATACCAGGAGCCATTCATGGAAACTTGTGGCCCAGCTTTCTAATCGTGACTGTCACCGGTATTTTTTTCTGTCCGGGTTGTGCCAATTTGGAACGCCCTTAGCAGTGAAACAGTTAATGCAACTACGGTTGTGGGGTTTCGCGATAAGTTACAAAGGAAAAGTTTAAGTAGATTTCTTAAAAGACCACTCATGTCCATTCTCTAAGTCGTTTTCTTTTTTTATTAATTTCTTCAGTTTAGCCAGGAACAGTATTAGTGGTTCACAACCCTTCTGTATTCCTTCCACTTAATGTGATAAATAATAGTATTATTATTATTATAACCAGACTGGCAACTTTGGAAGCCTGTAGACAGTGGTTGCAAATTTGCTAGACATAGGACTATCTTTTAATTTACAAATATTCGTATAATGGAGGAATTCGGCTCTTTTGAAGGTAATATTGATAATGGGCACCACAGTAGCTATCGTACTGCCAATTTCGTAGTTTGCGTTCTTGTGTCTGTTCGGGTGGCTGCCGTAACGCGCTTCTGCTTACGTCACGAGCCATGGCGACTACGCTTGCTCCAGTGAAACTTCTTATGGACCCATCGGGCATGCTGCTCTGGTTATGGACTGTGTGGATTCTAATTTCCAAATGTTTCTAGGGATTTCCTTATAGACACTTCAGGAAATGGGGGAGGAAGTTGGTGACATGGTGGCTCTGAGCCCAAACAATCCAGAGTTTGAAGATGATTTGAAATATACTTCAAATAAGTAACCTTCAAAATAGCTATTGTAACCTCCAATTCATAGGGATTTGTACCTGGAAGGTCGGCAACTCAGGGTTGTTTGATTTAATCAGTGATTTAAATCATTTTGCCTATTTCAAATATAGTACATTTATTTACTCAATATCTTTTATTGAAAAATACTTCAGTGTATCACAAAATGACTGCAATGTTGCTGGAGTGCACAGCACAAAATTCTACATAGGTTTATTTTCTGCATTGTGGTATTCGCCTAACCATTTAGCAAGCATTAAGAGACTATTAGGAATGCAACGTTTTATTTTTTGTTTATCTCTAGTCTTTTAACCTGTGCAGGGCATTTTCGAATGCAGGAACTACGGTAAAACTGAGCAGGTAGCTTAGGAAAGTCATTGTGGGTCTGGTTGCCTAAAGAAAGTAGAGTGGGTTAAATAATGTCTCCAGCAGGCCGTAAAAAAGACCCCCGCCCCTAGTTTTTTCTGAGGAGACGCTTAAATGACTCAAAAGAGGAGACAGTAACTGAGCCAAAAGATAATGAAAACATAACTGTCACCCATCCTTGGGTAACCAAGATTTTATAATAAATGTTGTTTCTAATTGCCGGGAAGAAAAATACACT
The DNA here is from genome assembly GCA_023313725.1 of Lithobius niger. Classification (NCBI taxonomy): domain Eukaryota; kingdom Metazoa; phylum Arthropoda; class Chilopoda; order Lithobiomorpha; family Lithobiidae; genus Lithobius; species Lithobius niger. The sequence continues at coordinate 26,265 of JAHWFP010128708.1, read as the reverse complement.
ACCTGTAAATTAAATTGCATTCAGTTCCTGAGTGCTCTGTACCCTGGAGGATTTTAAACTCTCTAGATACGCCCAGCTCAGACACCCACCTGCGCATGCGCGAGTCCGCGCGCGCAGGCCCTCCATAAATAGTGCTACGGCGTAAGCCAGCCATCTCTTTTCCTCCACGCAACCGTCACGGTTGCTTCGCTCCGTTACCCACCATCTTGGTTGTCGTTCGCCGTTCGCCGATCTTTGAAGCCCGCCACATCGTTCCCGTTCGCCGGTCCTTGAAGCTCATTGCACCGCCCGCCGCTCCCGTCGCTGTTCAGCGGTCTTTGCAGCTCATCGCACCGTGCGTCTTCTTGCTCACGTCTGCCGGCCTTAAGCTCATTCCCGTTCGCCGCTCGTCAGTCTTGAGAAGACCACTGCATCGTTCGTCGGGCTGAAGCTCAACGCTAGCCCCAGCGGCCGCCGCGTCAACATCACTGCCGTCGCGCCCGTTCGCCGTTCCCGTTCGCAGTCCACCCGCCGCTACACGAAGAGGACTTCCGTTCGTCATTCGTCGTTCCCGTTCGCAAGACCCCCCACTTCATGAAGAGGCCTTCCGTTCGTCGTTCTCAATCCAGTAAAGAGGTCCAAGCAAGTGAAGCGTTCACCCTTTCGTCGTTCGCCGCTCACCTGCTACACAAGGAAGACTCCCGTGCGTTCTCGTTCATCGTTCGTCGGCCTTTGAAGCTCAGCGCAAGTTCCAGCAGCTGCTGTGCCAACGTCGCTGCCCTGGCCGTTCGTCGTTCTCGTTCGCCGTTCCCGTTCGCAACACCTACCGCCTCTACATGAAGAAGGCTCCCGTTCGCGTTCGTTCGTTCGTTCGCTAGTCATCCTCTCGAGAAGGAAACTTTCTCAGCCTCTCTGATCTATCATCACTCATCACGTTTTGGACGAAGATTTTCATCTTTTCTGCGTCCCCCTCATTATGCAAGTGAAGCATTCACCGTTCGCCGTTCACCTGCTAGACAAGGAAGATTCCTGGCCGTTCGCCGTTCGTCGTTCGCCTGTCATCAAGCCACAAGCTATAACGCCATTTTTCTTCCCGTTCGTCGTTCCCGTTCGTCGTTCGCCTGTCATCAAGCCACAAGCTACGACGCCATTTTTCTTCCCATTCGTCGTTCCCGTTCGTCGTTCCCGTTCGTCGTTCTTGTTCGCAGAAACCGTCATTCTACGGCCTCCCTGAACTATCAACGCTCATCATGTTTTGGACGAAGATTCTCATTGTTTTTGCGTCCCACTCATGCAACTGAAGCATTCATCATTCGACATTCACCTGCTACACAAGGAGACTGCCGTTCGCCCTTCTTCCAAGCCCTTGGCATTGTTACTCTTCCAGCCACTCGGAAACTGATTCCCGTCACTCATCCATTGTGCATTTTGTCCCGTTGTGGCCGCCGCATGAACTGCCGTTCGTCGTTCCCGTTCGTCGTTCGTCGTTCCCGTTCGTCGTTCGTCGTTCCCGTTCGTCGTCCCTGTTCGCATGATCTGCCACTACATGAAGATTTCTTCGATTCGTCCGTTTGTTCGTTCATTTGTTGGTCCCCTATTGACAACGTTTTCTCCTACTTAAGAAGATGTTGTCTGTCCGTTCATGGCATCGTTCGTCACCGTTCATTGCACCGCTCACCCCGCAATCAACGCCATCCATGCTGCTGTCTCTGCTGCTGCTTTCATAACCGTTACTCGCAGCCGCCGTTGCATCTGCCCCGGTGGACTGCCGCCCAACACGCTTTTCACGACCACTGCTTACAGCCACCGTTCGCTTGTTCTTTTGCCGCCATCCTGTTTCATTCATTCAAGCCGGCAAGAAACCTCCATTCGCCGCCCGTTGGCTTGACGTTTGCCGCCGCCACCCGTTCATGCCGCCGCTGCGTCAACATCGTCGCGAGACGACCGTTGCCCGTTCGCTCGCTACACCATGAGGCTCCCGCTCGCTCTCGTTCGTTCACCGCTCACCACTACAAGGTTTGATGCGTTCCTTGTTTCTTTACAGATTATCCCTTCAGGAAGGAAAACCTCCACAAAAGATGACTGCCATAAGTTAGAGGCTTCTCTTACACATCGTGGCCACCATTTGCTGCACCGCACACCTCATGATTGATGCCGCCTATGCAGCCCCCTTCCGGGAGACTTTTCTCTTCTGGCCTTCCAGCCCATCACGCTCGTCACGTTCTTCAACGTCCTGATTAAACGAAGATTCTCATCCTTCCGTTCACTCCGTTTGCATCAGCCAAGCAGTGGACGTTCACCGTATCTGTCACTGTTCTTCTTCATCCAATTCATCGCTCGCAAGCTCTCCTAGAGAATCTCTGCTCGAGTCCATACGCCGTTCACTGGCCCGACTGTTGTTCACAAGCGCTTGCCGCTCACAGCCCGTTCATGACTCGTTGCCCACTCGTCGGCGTTAAGTCCGCTCGCCTGTTCAGCCACCTTCCGTTCACGACCGAAGCTGGACTCATCTTCACACCAATGTCCAACACTCACAGCCGAAAATGATTCCGACTCACCCTCGTTGATGGCCATCAATCTCTCCAACCTTACATCAGCATCTCACTTCAGCCCGTTCGTCGTTCGCAGCCCGCTCACCGTTGGAAAACCGCCCGACGTTCGCAAACTTACCCGAAGAATCTCTCCTCGAGCCCGTTGCCGTCTGCCGGCCCAACTTTCTTTCAAGCTGTTCGCTGCTCACAGCCGTTCGCAGCCCTCCCGTCGACAAGCACCCACTTGCCGTGACACCTCTCCCGTCGCTGGCCAGGCACTGTTCATCCTTGCCGCGGCCCACACCGTCCGTCATTCCCGTTGTTGCTCGTGACCGCCGCATCACTCTTTGGTCTTCGAAGCTCGGCACAAGCTCCAGCGTCGCTGCCCTGACCGTTCGTTCGTCATTCGTCGTTCGTCATTCCCGTTCGTCGGCCTTTGAAGCTCATCACACCGCCGACGCTCCCGTCGTTGCTCAGGGGCCTTTTCAGCTCATCGCACCATGCATCTTCATGCTCGTCGCATCATGACGCTCATCGTTCTCGTCCGTCGTTGGCCGATCTTGAAGCCATGTTCGTTGAAGCTCACAGCATCGCTCATTGCCAGCCAGTCCGACCACTCGTCACCACATGCCTGCTTTGAATTGCGACTTTCATCTTCAATGCTGAACACACTGGCTCTCACCTGTCCCCCGAAGTCTTATTGCGTTGGACCCTCTTCATACTGAGATAAGCGTCTACCTGGGGTAACCAGGTGCTGCAGACATCCACCCCTCTCTCGCTGCTAACTTGGCGTCCTCGATCAATCAACCATCTTCACTGGGACAACAACCACCAGGCACTGTCGAAAGCTTATGGACTCGATACAACAAATCGATGCAACGCCAACCCCGCGCCCACACCTAGCTTCTGCCTCGCTCCACTGGAACCACTGCGTGAGACTTCTCTTAATCACCCACGTACTTCGTTCCATCTCACCTCCCTCACACCACCTCAGCTTGGTTTTATAATGGGAAGGTCTTCTTCAACTCGCCAAACCTTTTCTAACTAAATGTTCACGCGCATGCCTTTGAATGTAATCCCAAAGCTCATTGTCACTCTACCTAACCGTCACCAATCGAATCATGATGATCTTCTACGGTACCCAAGCTCTTCACACTCCGTCTCCGTCACCAACCACCTGCTGCATCACGACGAAGCTAAATTTTCTTCGACTTCCCCGTCACTTAACTCCACTACATACAAGAACGACAAATGCTATAATCCTTGCACTGCCCGAAGTAATGTCTTTTTCTTCGCGCACTTCTGGAAGGGAAATTGGCCTCACACAACGCCTCTAAGGCCCTCCAAGTCTCCCGATGACATGCCTGGACTCCTGTTTCTACACCTTCCATGACCAGGTCTATTGAAGGAATTCCGGCTGGCCCATTATTTTATTCACTCGGCCTTGCGCCTCACATTCCACTGTTAAGTCTCGTTCATTTCCAAGTCTTTGGAATTTGACTTATCCAATGTTATGTTTAACTCATCATTCAGTCACCATCACTAACCTTCACGGCTCTTAGCCAACACATAATCTGCTCGGATGTCCTCATCGACTTACACTCGCTCATTGCCACCACCGATTCCTCACCCATATGTGTGGCAATTTCGCACTCACACAGAGTCAAACTGAACATCGACGATCTTCTCCACTCTGCACTCAATGGATCCTTATCCTCACAACTTTACATTCATGGCAGTGTGCTCGGTAATTCGCCTTTTCACATGCTGTCTTCCTAGATTCTCTTGGTTCACCCACATACTACGTTCCACTTCCTTATCTTCTGCTCCAATCTCAATGACTCTGGGGAACAACATCTCATTGACCCTTCACCACTCTGCAACATTACTCGCATTATTCAAATCACTACAGCCCACCTTACGCTTCATCCGTCATCGGAAAATCACAATACCCTCTTCAACCAGTTTGACTGCTTCCCCAAATCAAAACACACAGCCAATGCACTGTTCCTTGAACACTCTGTTAACATCTGAATCTTTGATTCTGATTTCTCAATGGTCTGCGACTTCACACCTTCTGCGGCTCGAATTTCTCAACACACACCTCAACACCAATGTGCTAAATCTTCATGAACCTTACTCCGCATCTCGCGCTCATTGACATCCCGTTGAACCTACCGCAAATCAGCCAAAAATGTTAAATCATCAAACCGAAAAGAAAACCTAACAAGCGTGGATTCTGGAAAAACTCGCCTGAACTCCCTGCCAACTCGCTCTGGCTATTGAAAGTTCCCTCCCCACTCCGACTGCCTTGCGCAGAAAGTCGGCCGTGACTAGAGAATGTTGCGTCTGCAACTTACCAACCACAACTCTGTCACTGGGGACCCAGCTCACGCCCTCGGGAACCCGTCATGATGGTGCCGCCACCTATACTGACGAGGTCTGCTGTAAATGCAATTTAATTTACAGGTAGTGTATTTTTCTTCCCGGCAATTAGAAAGCCCAATTTTACCTGGGAGGAGGTCAAAATTGGTTTCTATTGCCTAAGGGGAAAAATACACTACCTGTAAATACCCACCCGACCTCCCCTCTCGAGTCACCATCATGGTTGACATTTCATGAGGAAAAGTAGATGGCTGGCTTACGCCGTAGCACTATTTATGGAGGGCCTGCGCGCGCAGACTCACGCATGCGTAGGTGGGTGTCTGAGTTGGGCGTATCTAGAGAGTTTAAAATCCTCCAGGGTACAGAGCACTCAGGAACTGAATGCAATTTAATTTACAGGTAGTGTATTTTTCCCCTTAGGCAATAGAAACCAATTTTGACCTCCCCCCCAGGTAAAATTGGGCTTTTTTAATGATATTTACCTCTCCAATTCGGTGTTCAAACTTTGCATACAAAATAACTTACTTGGTGTACCTACAATTACGTGGCGAAAACATAATATTTTTAAAACCTCATGAATTTTACTTTGCAAGTTCTTCAACATTCTCACAAACTTAAAACAACACGCACAAATATCAAAGTTCAAGGAAAAAACGTGAATTTTTGAGTCGTAACACTGGTTTACATCCACCAGTGTTAGGATGTCGAAAATTCGCGAAGAAAGACTGCATCTTCCTTGAACTTTGAAATTTGTGTGTGTTGTGTAAGATTGTAGAAATAATTTTTTTTTTAAATCCAATTAAAATAAAAAAAATCAGATTTTTTGATTTTAAATCATGATTTTTTTCCAACCCTTCGAAAACTTGTGTAAAAGTGTTCAATAATATGGCCATGACACAAGCAAAATTTTGTACAATGTGACAAATTAATAGACAATTTTTTACATCTTTTTCAAAATACAGATGTTTAGTTTGAGAGCTTATACAAACTTTCATGACAGCGTTCTGACTCCGCCACCGAGGCATACCTCATCCCACTATGAGTACATTTCATTTTGCATAGTGCGTAGTACAGACGTGTCTAACTAGCATTCCTCAAGTCTCTAACTTGTGCACACCGTGTGGGCACCAGTTGACACCCGGTGATCGCTACACACTTTTGTCATCGTTACAGACCGTGCAGCTTCAGGATAACCCTTGTGAAGTGTGAATACTACAGTGATGATGAAATGGGAAATTAGAGATAACTTGGCTAAATTTGGGCAAAAGAAACGAATATCATTAAAAAAAGAATGCTGCATCTCTGGACTGTCCATATGATTTAAACGCTAGTACTACTGACTCTCATTCTTGGGTTCAAGGAATTTTCAAGCAGAAGAATAAGGAAGCATCTTAAAAACTTGCATTTGAATTCCACCCGGCTGATGGTGCGAATAACGCCCTTCTAGATTTGAACTCTTTTGCCCTACCCTTCTTTAGTTGTTTTTGAACTGTATGTCACCAGCACCTGGCTGCTAAAGCTGCAGGTACAGAGGAGATGATTTTAAAAATTCGTCACGGCGTCGTTTGATGCTTTAATTTCTATGGCCACTTCTCCGGCGATGGGGTCGTCGCTCGCGAAGCGCAGGAAAATTGTAGACTACACTCTTGCTCCCGCTCGCGAGGAAGGGGTAAGTACGACAGGTGTTGCCATTGCTCCTCAGAATTAGTGCTGGACGGTATCGGAAATTTTTGGTACGGTAGGGTATCGGTATTCTGAAAGAAAATATTCGGTATCCGCCTACCTGGGTAGTTGAAGCATACCCTCGTGCCAAACTGCTACTAAATGATACAGGGCATACCATGCTGTTTTCCGATATCTGATTTCAACATCAGTGCACCTCTGCTGCTACTCCGCCACTTTGATTGGAATCGGTCTCCGAGATCGGGTAACAGTTTAATTGTTGCTTGGAATAAACACCTCTTAAAATGAAGCATAAAATCTAGGCACCAACAGAATCTACTTTTACAAAATCCATATAATTTAAAAGATTGGCTGAATCGGATCCGGATCCTAACCGAATCCAAAAAAAAAAAAAAAAACATTTGGATAGATGTTTTAGTTTTGTACAGACTAACTGTTCACTCTACCTGAATGACTGAGTCAACTTTAAAGACTTGAGTAAATATTTCGAAAATTGGCCATTGGCTTTCCCCCCTATAAGTTCTGAACAGTTTATGCTATCAATTTGAATTTAGCTCCATTGGAAAGCTGGTAAAAAAAAAAGCTTCGAATGGTATATTGGAATGTTCAAATCGGACAAAATTTGGCGAAGTTATTAAAAAAACAGCTAGACACTAAAAATGTACGGTATTTCGGTATTATGCAAATACCGATTACGGTTTCGGTATTCAAAATTACCGATAACCGTGGTAAAAATACCGATGCCGCCCAGCACTACTCAGAATGATCCCTCATTTTGGAATTTTTAGGTGATAGCAGCATTCTCTTTTTTCCGGTTCTCTTCTGATCGTTATTCTTGAGGATGAAATTTTTGATGAGTGAGTCATTTTGCATTTCAGCGGTATGCCTAATATTTCGTCCCTGAATACTCTTACTAGTTTGCCTAAACATATGGTAATTTTTCCCTCATGAAATCTGCTGGTATCAGGGAAGGATCCGTGATGGCGGCTTTCAACTGAGTGAACGGTCATATCAGCTTCGCGAAGGGCTGTTCACACGTTACCCCGTGCTCGCTCCCGAGTTCCGTGCGGGGAACCAGCTAAGTTATTAAAGCTCTCGGCCCAGTGTTGGAATCCCTGAGTGGGGAGTGATTACACTGCCCGATCCGTGCCTTGCAGTTGTATCTCGAAGCTACAAAAACCCTGCATCTTCGTCTTCAGGAAGAGTTCCTAATGTGGTGACCCGGGTCCACCTATTCCTCCACTCTGATGACGACCTCGAAGATATTGATTTTTTTCATGAAACTAGTTACATTGAGAGAGCCTCTGAGAACAATCCCAGTTTTCATAGACCATCCCCCGTCAGGGTTGTTCACACAGACTCGGACACATCGAGGGTTTATGCACCAGATGATGGTGAAGTAATAAAGCCAATAAAGTGCACGTTTAACAACACTGAAAATGAGACATTTTCTGAATGACTACAACTCGTTATCAAGCAAGAAATTGCTTAGCCGAAAGAGCTAAAGTGTAAACATAAAAATACTACACTTTGGCGGTAACCTGCAAATCATCAACAGAACACAAGTAAAAACATATTATGAACGATGTAAAGAACCCCGATAGAACCTGACAATAAATGGGGACCCAGATAACTCCCTTAAGAGATGAGATCGGTTTCTGCATGCTGTTATAAGAGAAGGTACTAGCGGTACAAATTTGATATTCCCAGTGTGTGGAAGATGAGGATATATTCAGAAATTTTTTTATTTACTGGCAAAAAGTGATTATGGATCGGTGGGCGTTCAGTAAGGATGCAGATATTTTTTTTTAATTAATTCTGGGTAGGTAGAATTTAGAAACTGTCCGTATCATTACTCAACGCCCACTGGTCCATAATCATCTTTTGCCAGTAAATAACAATTTTCTGAATATATATCTTCCACAAACTTGGAATCCCGCTAGGGCCTTCTCCTACATAACACAATGCAAAAACTGGTCCCAACACTTACGACCTGCTTTGCAGGGAGTTTGTCTGGATTCCTGTTGTCGGGTTCTGCCCTAATTTCGATTCTTTCTACCATTTTATATGTTTTTACTTGTGCTTTTGTTGGTGATTTGCGGATTACGATCAAAGGTGTAGTTTTTTTAATTCATCAACTTTAGCTTCTTTTTGATAACGGGTCGTAGTCTGATCCAGAACGTAACATTTTTAGTGTTGTTAGTTGCATGTGCGCCTTACTGACATTTTATTACTTCATCTCACGCACTCGGAGTTTTATCTTTCCGGGGGTGTCTGTAGATGGGGTTGTGACGGCTTGTTCAAGGCTCATCAGTTACTATCTGCAAATGTCAGTGGAACTGGTGGAGGCGCATAAGTGTCAGGGTTCGTACAAGCCTGGAAAAGGCTTGAATTTTGGCCTGTGACTTGATACGGCTTCAGTTTTAGTATTTGTAGTAGCCACTACCATATTTTGTGCCAATTCAGAAATCGCGTTACGATGTTTTTATTATCATACAAGTAGCTTAAAGTGTGCTCAAATATTGACGATCATCATTAGCGGTCCCGGTATAGTGAACTCCTAGCCGGCCGTTCGCAAAGTGAGCACGCTCACTAGTTCCTATGGAGACGGCCTCGACTCTCGTTGTGGGGGGGGGGGGGGGGCAAACGCAACACTTTTGTGACCAGACTGGAAGGGGTGGGGCATACTTTTTAGTCTGCTTTAGTGTATATAGGGGAAGAAGGATGCATTTTATAGTCTGTTTCATGTAGGGAAACACATTTTTTAACATTTTTTAAAGAAGTAGGCACCATCATTGAAGTTAAATCAAACAAATTAAAAAGTTTTTTATTGCATATAGGACAGAACTTCAATGTTTACTAATAAGTTTTTACAGCAGCCAGTTAGAGGGGCTGCATTTTTTGGTAGCGTGTAAGGAAAATTTGCTGCTCGTCCCCCCCCCCTCGCTGCTGCCATCCGCGAGGTTTTACTGCTAATATTACTAGTAGTATTTTGCCTACTATATGAGCCATTGGGGCCCTAACTTGTATTTCAAGAAAGTCACAAAATTGGTATGGAAAAGTTAAAAAAAAAAAATGGGTTTGGAAAAGTATGGAAAATCGTTTATGAACATGTGTGCGAACCCTGAGTGATAGAACTTGTCCTAGCTGGCAGTTTGGTGGGCAAGATGTGAGTGGCCTGACGGCCGTAGTAGTAAAGTGAAGCTTTGCGTCAGATGGGTACCTTTGCAGTGTGAACTATTAAGAGATTACAGGTATCATCTGTATTGGTAGCTCCGGGTGGCTTGACCCACCTCCCCTTGGAAGAAGTCATTCAATAACTAAAGGAAGTATTGTAGGATAGGTAAAAAATACTTTTATTGTAAAATTCCTCTTTTATCCTGAAAAATAAAAACTACCCAACCATCGTTTTTCGCAACCTTTGCTTTAACCAATACTTATGAAGAAATAGTTTCCGTCTGTCTAAATCTGACAGTCTGTATCTTTAATTTGTTTAAATGCCATTAATTTTTCTCTACTTTTCATGAAGTGTTTTTTTTTTTTGCGAATATATATTTTTTTCATTCCGTTCACTCAACTTGCTTGATGCATACACACCGAATTCGATCCTGATCTTTCGTCTATGGTGTACAGGTGTTAGCCAGCTACATCAATCCAGGTGGGCAGGTACCATCAATGCTTGGGGAAAAAGATGAGGACGCAAACACTGATGAGGACAATACACAACTTGCTTTATTGCCACCTGTGTTCCCAGAGCTGCTTAGTCAGTCATGTCTTCTGCCTGCTATATGCTCTTACTTAAGAAATGATTCCGGTGAGTAAGCAAAGAAAAAATTCTTGATAATTTTGATGCAAGAAAGAAAAGGAAAAAAAATTATGCACATTTCTGTTACATAATTGTCTTAAGTTTTTTTTTTTTTCTTTTTACAGTTCTTGATATGGCTCGCCACATTCCTCTCTATTGCGCCCTGCTTCAACTTCTCCGAGCTTTGGCCGTATCCAGCCAACTAGTTGGCATGCTCCTGCCATCTGATAATTCCAATTCAGACAACACTCTATCAATCTGTTGTCTTCTTACCAAGATGAAGTCTTGTGTTGACATATATGCCAGTAGACTCAAGTTAGTTATTAATAGAAAATATTTTCAGTGAAAGTACCGTTACTGCTCATACAGGACGATCCACAAAAAACTGACGACCCAAAATTTTCTAAGTCCAATTTTTTTAGTTAGCACCCCTTAAAACCAGGAGAGGACAAATCTTCCCGTTTTATTAGCTTTGATTTCTGTCCTCTCCTAGTTCTAAGGGGGGCTAGCTAGGAATGTTGGTCGTCAGTTTTTGTGGACCACCCTGTACTAGCCAAATTGCTGTATTTCTTAACACTTGGCACAGTTACTTGAGTGATACTTCAAAAATTCTACTCGTGCCGAGTATGCAGATTGTATTTGAACCCATTTCGTTGCTTGCATCCATCCTCAACAAATTTGAGTCTGGTCAAAATGCATTAACTTAATTCATTTTGGCCAATTTTGATATCCATTGCAACAAATTCATCATCCCGATGAGAGCGCATAAAATGTTATAAGTAGCACAACCTGTGCTATGTAGGGTAGGACCCTACTTTACCCAATTTTGCGATACTGCAATATTCTCAACTTTTTTACTATGACAAATTTTGATCTCGTTTTTGGAGAGAGAATGAATTTTTTCGCAATCGCGAATTTTGGTTTATGGCATCTAGCATAAATAAAAACGGCCGCCCGCCGCCCCCCCCCCCCCACTAGAAAAGAAACCAAAAGTTGCGATTGCATAAAAATGATTTTCTCACTGTCAAGATGGCCTTTCCATTCCTCTGAAGTCCCGGCGCCTACCTGCCGCCTTGTGGCCACTGCTCGCAGAATGGTCGGGAGGAGGGTCTCCAAGATGGCTGGTGATATGCAGGGGTGTGCAATACCAGGTTTTTCAACTCGGTACTGATACCGATATTTTGATATCGTCTTGTTCGGGCAGGATTCCAGACGATACAATTGGGAACGTAATTAACTTAACCTAAATTGATCATGCACACTTTAATCTCTTAGCCTAAAGTAATCATGCAGACAACGGACTCCAAGCGGTTTCAAGTTTCAATTCACGAAGGTTTATTTATGATTAATTCACAAGACTCAGAATGACCAAAACTCAAACAAGGGTCCCTAAGAACTAATGGTAGCGATTCACAAATCAATACTTTGGTCAAGTTACTTCCAGACAATTGAATGAAACAGTTGTTATGTCTTTATAATTGATTAGCGTGACTCTAAGTTAAACACTTATACTTTCATTAGAACACAAGGCAAACACTTTGGCTCGGCTTAGTAGACCAATTAATTAATTATGGTAGTGGTATATTAAATGGAACTATTATACTTGTAATGTTCTGTGATCTATGGACGCTGCGGATGAATGCACAACTGTGCATTGGATGTGGACTTCCCCTCTCCTCTGATTGTTGGCTTCCTTCAATTATTCGACTAACTGATTGTTATAGGTTTTCGAGTATTAACTGTTGGAATTATTGCTGAGCTTAAAACAAACGTCTAACTCTGAAGCTGGGCTGGATGGTGTCTCTCAAGAAATCATATGCTGTTCCTTACACTGTGTGTATGATGTCATAGTTAAAGGGACCACTCTAATTGGTCCTGTGGGTCTTTAAACTCCACCTATCCCAAGAGTTATGGCTTCAGTGTTGGTTCTAGTACGGTTGACACTAATCAGGGAATGTGCTGACTACATTACTGAGGAATGGACGCTACCGCTGGCTGCACCTCCCCTCCTACCTAGTGGAGAGTGGCCTGTTTAGTCAAGTGACAGCTTTTAAACTGGGGTCTACTAAGCCTGCCTTAATTCAACAGAATAAAATACCAAACTTAAAATTAAAGAAATTCAAGAAATTAATAACACAACTAATAAAGATATGAACCTGGTAATTGCACATACGTGTTACTAAAATTATGGGCATTGACCAATGACCATTGACTTTTCATAATTAATGGAGTACTCTTTAGTATTCATGAGTATTCATGCATTATTATGCATGTATGTTAATTATTGGAAATTAGCATAAATTAGCTCTAATATGGCTACATATTGTCATAACAATTTTATTAATCGGAGTATCGGTTAATACTTATACTAGTCCAATCTAAGTGCATATTTAGGCCATGAAAAAATATAAGTTTGGTTCTCGGGCATTTCGAAGGCCGAAAAAGGACCTGGCCCACCGGGTTTTTATTTTATTATTTATTTTCAAAATGCTATGAAAATGCTCAACATTTTTCTTAACCTTTTAAGCAGTATGAACGTATACATACTTCCAAAAAATAATCATCCCAAACACAGTAACAATACGTCGAAGCTTTGAAGGTAAACTGTGGGTTATTTCCGCTAAAATATCGAAATGCGAAACGCTGAAATTCCTGACATGTTGTGCATCAATTTCTGTAAAAAAAAAAACGTTGTTACCAATATCTACAATTTTTATTAAAAGCACTTTAGTTGAGTGTAGACTCACTAAAAACTGCAAAAATGTCTTTCTCATTCTTTTTTCCTAAGTTAAAAAGCAGAAAATTTATCATTTTTGATCATTTGACTGGGCCATCTGTTGGAAAGGTGGAATTCCTCTCAATCTAAGCCTATGCCAATCAGACGAATCGTAGTAGGCCGTTTCTGGCCATTTCAAGCTAACTTTCCAAAGCACTTGAAAATCGTGTTCCGTTATTAGCTGGTTGGCACCACGGGACCGATTTTGCGTGCTCTCATTGGCTGATGCACGATTTCAACATGGACGCTGCCGATCGCTACGGATTTCACGTGAGCGCTTGATGAGCACTTGTGTTTTAGTTCGTCATTGCAAATCACAAAGATGTTTCGAAGCATTAAAAAATTAAATCAGCAGCCACGATGCAAAACTAAAATGGAAAAGGAGCCTATAAACCTTCACACTATTGCTTATCAGGTGAGAACAACGATTTTTATCCTAACTAACGCCGACGTTCGGACGCGTTTTTTCAACACGGAGATTGTCTATTCTCATTACTGCCCGTAATTTAAAAAAAACAACGGTTCTCCGAAACTATTAAAGCCATTTGCCCGATTTTTTTCTGTGCACTTTAATGAATATATGTTGCGTGCGTGTAATAAGTTCGAAATAATTGTGTCCCATAGTTTTCGCAAGAATAAATATTTCGTTAGTGCCTCACTCCACGGGTAATGACATAAGATGAATGAAATAAAAAGCGATTGACCCACATGATTTTTGGGGACCCGCCCGCGCCCGAGAACCGAACAATTTTTTTTTTTCCCGGCCTTATACTGTACTTTTTTCGATACCGATACCTTTTTAAGAAAGCAGTTGGAATAAACAAAGCCAAATGACTTTATCTGTAGCTTCCTTTATTACAGTTAACCTTCAGACAGAAATATTTCGGATGTCAATAACGTTAAACTTAACTTTCTTGTTATGTTAAAAAATTAACCTTAAAAGTTTTATAAAGGCCTATTATTAATTTTAATTACGTATCTCCTACAGACAACTGTTCAGCATGGAAATTAAAAAAAAAATTCAAACTAGCTTACATGGAATTTACTTACACTTTTATGTATTTGACATTACCAAAAAAAAGCAATACAGAAAAAATGTATGTTGTACGTAATGATGAAACAAAGCATCAAATGTGTTTTGTTTTTTTTACTTGTGTGCTGGTTTAATTTGATAGTTTTTTTTTTTCCACTAACGGTATATTTTAAAAATCGTATTAAATTTATGTATGAAAATACAGTATATATGAATTTAGTATTTACAGGTTTTGAACTTAGTAACACTTTGCACATTAACTTGAAACTTTTGTACTTGGATTTAACACTTTTATACTTCAACTAGCTGTACCCCCGTATGCCGGTTCCCGCATACCTGAGCGAAATACTGTAGTGGGCAGTATGGAATGAAAAAGGTGGCGACTGCCCCCTGCTTCTTCCCCCGAACTCCCCTGCGGCCTACCCAGTCGTATGGTCTAATTTTCCCCCATGCTTCCCTCCCCCCCTCTTTCCCGTCCCACACCGCCTCCCCCGTCCCCGACACGGATTCCCCTATTGAGTGGTCTGAATATCCCCATCCCTGCTCCCCCTCCATTTTAACCCATGGTGATTTGTTTTGTTATGGAAGTAAATTTCTTTTTTCAATGGTGGACGCTCAATTACCCGTTCTCAGTTCTGATACCAAGCGCAATAACCCAACAACGGTTGTGCATGCAGTGATTGTTACTCAACCAACTTTGAAACTCTTCCAAGTCGGCTCTTAAGAGCTAGCTTTATTAATGCAATATGTCGATTGTTATAGGCCACATCTGTTTGTTTGACATTGTCGGTCGCTCGCCCTCTTTCAGTGTAGTGCATAATAATGATGAATTTGCTTGCCCAACCTAAGCGTATTATACATATATATAGATTTAACGTTAGTGGATTTCAAATTAACACTATTGTCTTTGGATTTAACACACTTCAGCTTGAATTTTACACTTTTGCACTTGAAATTAAAGCATTGAAATAACTTTTTCTTTGTTGCCAAAACATCTTAACCTGATAATTTAGCATTACATTCCTCGAATGTGATTTCCCCTGGAGGTTTTTTTTCCGGTGCGCAGACGCCTGCTTGCATTACCCTACTGCGCATGGGCGCGGCAGTACTCTCTTATAAAAGTGACAGCGTGCACGCTATCGCCATTCATTTTCCGCCAGAGGTGTCTCCACGCCACCTCGCGCCGGACTTCCCCTATCTTTCGCACGGAAACTTGGATTCTACCCGATGATGGCTGCTGCATCCGAAGCTCCCACTTCGCTCGCTGCTCCCACTCATGCTCTCTCTAGTCCGCAAACTACATCTTTCTCCCTCGGCAATCGCTGGATCTCCGCCCTCGACCTCGCCGCCGTCAGCCCGATCCCTACCGCCCCACTCCTAGATGCAAGTGCCGACGTCTGCTCTGTCTCTCCCTTGCAACCCTGCCAACGCACCCCGCCGGTCGAACCCTTGGACCTCTCGACCCTACAAGAGGATCTTCAACGGGCTAAAGCCGTCTACCGTGAAGCCAAAAGAACCCTTCAACAGGCCGTTGCATCGTCACGCTCGCCTGCCTGCAACTCTTTATTGGATTTATCATCAAACTCTTCCCGTAAAGGACAAAGCGTCTCCCGCAGCATAGTCCGGAATATCTTCCAAACAACGGTCCGTGAGATGCAAGTTAATTCCATGCCGCCTCCTTGCACGTCTTCGGCCTGACTCGCCCGTACGCAAGCCTGGATAGCCTCAGCCTCTAGCCGCGACTCCCACAAGCGCGGATCAACGTCTCCTTCTGGCGCCCAGAAGAAACGCAAGTCGTCTCTCTCTCGCCCGCAAGCATCTCCTCCTGCCGCCCCCTCGACTACCACGGAAGGCCTGCCGCCCACTATCCCTCTCTCGTCCGGTAAACGGATCCACTGCCCGGATGACGCCGCCGACGACCAGGCATTCCCGCTGGCTTCGCTCCTAAAGAGGTCGAAGAAACCATCCCCGATTGCTTCCTTTTCAAACCTGCACAGTCGGCTGACGCTCCCGTGATCAACCGTGGGCTGAAAACTGGTTTCGGTTTTGCCCTGAGAGACAAAGACACCAAACCCCTCAACCTTCTAGGCCAATCCACCACACTGCTTACCTACCTCCTCCGCAATGAAGGCTCCCTGCTCGGCAAAGGCGACCCACTCGTCCTCGGCAAAGAACCGCCACCACCTCGTCCATGCCGCGAAAACGGCTTCGTTCGTCCGCTAGGCGATGGCGCTACGAACCCGAACAACTTCGCCACCTACCCAGAATGCGAATTTTTGAACGGTGAAGTGAAGATGGATTTCTGCACTTCTGATCCCCAAGAAAGCGGACATCCCAACTTTCATCCTCTATGAAAATGACAAGTGCCTTCGGCTGAGTCTTCGCAAGCCGATGTTCTCAACACCGCAGTAAACGCCCTGTGCGAGAAGTTATCTCCAGACCGCAAGTCCCGAGGAAATACGAAATCTTTCGTCCCTAATTACACAACTCTTTCAGAAGGCAAGCTTCGCTCCATTAATTGGGCCACCAGAGCCGTTCTCAACAACACTCTACCCCTCCGGGATATTGCTCTTTCGTCCGCCAACAACTAGAACGTCTTCACGGATCAGCCCATCTACGAGTCTGACACGCTATTTCGTGGTCTCATCTCAACACTCGCCCCGCATCTGGATATCTCCAGAAAGCCTAAACCGCAAAAGCAAATTTCTTCTAACTCTCGCCTGGGGATTCAGAAATAAACAGTCCAACCCCTGTTCGCCGCAAGATAGTTGGAACAAGCCACCGGCTCCCCCACAGCCCCTCCGTCTTAACGACTTTCGCCCGAGAAACCCGCAGCCCTTTCGGACGGACCAGTCTCGCTCTCGTTCCGCCCCACGCAACCAAAAGTGAGCCACTACTCCATATCGACGAAGCCGCCACTCGTCACCAGGGGGCAGAACTAACTTTCGCAAGACTCAACAATGACGCCTCCCTCCCATTTTGCTTTCCAGTCGGCGCAAGACTACACCGATTCCTCCCGGCTTGGCGACTTCTGACATCAAACCCAGAAATCCTCTTCATCTTCTAACACGGTTTTCGTCCGAAATTTCTATCAAACCCACCTCTTCTCCCAACACCACCCCGCCCACAACTCCAGCACTTTCGTTCGAGGTCTCAGAGCTTCTCCGGAAAGATGCGATAAGGGAATGCCACGAACCAGGCCCGGGCTTCTACATCTCCATTTTCACCCGCCCAAAGAAGTCAGGAGGCTCCCGCTTGATTTTCAACATGAAACCTCTCAACAATTACATCCAAAACGGTCATTTCAAAATGGAAACTCTCGAATCGATCCGCCTTGCGTTAAAACAAAACGACTGGACAGTCTCAATATAACTGGAAGATGCTTACCTCCACGTTCCACTTCACCCGGGTGTCACCCGCCTCTTTCGTTTCATCTACAACCAAAGGGTCTACGAATTCCGCTGTCTTCCCTTCGGCCTCAATGCAGCCCCCAGAATTTTCACAACGGTCCACAAACCCATATTGGCAAACCTACACCAAAACGAAATTCAAGCCAACGCTTATCTGGACAACTGGGCCCTCAACGATCCGGACCCTTTCAAACTGGAACGAAACAAAGACACCACCACCTCCCTCTTAAATCAACTGGGCTTCGGGGTGAATTACTCAAAATCTCGCCTAACACTAGCACAAGTCTTCACCTTTCTAGGAACCTCCTTCGACCTCCGCACAGCAAGAATTGCCCCGTCCCCGAAACATATAGAAGACCTCCTTCTCCTTTCTGGCCCTCTCGGAAGGGATCTCAGCCTTGTTCCCTCGGACGCTTTTCCAACTCTGCGTCTGGGGTTACACGCTTTTTGGCAAGCGTCGTGGGATGGACAGGACGGCAATAAATTACGAGCTATTAAAGGCACTGTTGAGGAATGGCAATCGGCGTGTCGCCGCAGTCGCCGTGAGGAGGTGGTGTTGGCGCGTTTGCGCATTGGTCACACTCGACTTACTGTTTCCTTTTGCGGGGGGTTGACCCTCCTGAATGTTATTGGTGTCGGCGGCCACTTACGGTCCGGCACTTCCTTGTTGATTGTTGCCATCTTGATGGTTTTCGTCGTCGTTTCCATCTTCCGCATGACATTGTGCGTCAATTGGGCGACAAGTCTGTCCTCCTGTCCGGTGTTTTTCAATTTTTGCAGGAGGTACAGATGTATGACAAGATTTAGATTAGGGGTTTGAATAATATCTCTGTAATGTGTGGTGCAGTGGCAGCCCGGACCACTGCACTGTGACTGAGGTTGGCGCTAATGACCAAGCTGTCGACGCACCATTAAGCTTCATCTCCCCCCCCCCCACCTCCTTCTCCACACCCGTCACTTTCGGTCGAAACCAAGTTTCTCTCCACGGGAACTGAACTCTCTCATCGGGAAAATGGACGCAATGGCGAACCTCGTCCCCTACGGCCGATGGATGGTAGACCGCTCCACCACCACCGCATCGACAACAAGTCAATCAATCAGAACTTCCCAGACATGCAAGTTGTTGGTTGTAAGCATAGCCTGCTAACAGTAAATGTGGTTCTTCTCATCAAAGAGAATTTATTTATATTAGGCTTAGCCTATTCATATTATTGTTTGGTAGCCCATATTTCAAGGGAATGTTAAAAAGCCTGGAAACTAAAAATGTACTTTCCCCCAGTTCAGGAAAGAGTGACGGAAAAGCCCGGTCGGCAATTATGTACTATGTTTGCCTGGAGAAAGAAACATCCGGCTTATCGAGCGCTTTAGCCTGGTGGGGAGTTACCTTCCGGTTGGAGCGAACGCTCACTCGCGTTCTGGGGTCGATGCAAGCAGCATGGGCTGCAAGCTGCAGTCATGTTGTTTAAGCCATGTGGTCAAGCGTGTCATTTGTTGTAACTTTGCAATGTCACTGTTAAATAAACAGTTGAACTTTAGTTATTCTTCTGAACCTTCTTTGAAACAAAACAGTAATTTGTAGGACTAGGAATTCGCTGGAGTAACGCGAACATTTTCCTACAGTGGTAGCAGAACGTGGTTTTGTGACACGGACATTTGTGCGACGTGCATATTATTTTGCCGATAGTGTCGTCGATAATTATAATTGATGATTATACTCGTTATGCATGGGTGTTTCCGATCGCTAAGAAAAGCGACGTATTTCAAACTTTTGTGACTTTCGTGCAAGAAGTGAAAGACAATTCAACCTCAAAATTGTAAATGTCCGCACGGACCGTGGTATGGAATTTTGTTCAGGTGAATTTTGTAATTATCTACGTAAGTTGGGTATAAGATACTAGCGAACCAATGCCTACGCACCAGCTATGAATGGAATCGCTGAGCGATTTAACTGCACGTTGATAGAAGGGGTACGTGCAATACTTCACGAGACGTCTCTGCCACGCAATCTTTGGGAAGAATTTGTATGTACATTTACCTACCTGAAGAATAGGTACCCTCACTCAAAATTAGGCTTTAAGGTCCCTTATACATTATTGTTTGATCGAGGTGTATCAGTCAGACATTTACGAAGACCTGGTGCAATGTCTGACTGATACACTTCGATCAAACAATAATGTATAAGGGACCTTAAAGCCTAATTTTGAGTGAGGGTACCTATTCTTCAGGTAGGTAAATTTACATACAAATTCTGCCCAAAGATTGCGTGGCAGAGACGTCTTGTGAAGTATTGCACCGTACCCCTTCTATCAACGTGCGGTTAAATCGCTCAGCGATTCCATTCATAGCTGGTGAGTAGGACTAGGAATTCGCTGGAGTAACGCGGACATTTTCCTACAGTGGTAGCAGACGTGCGTGGTTTTGTGACACGGGCATTTGTGCGACGTGCATATTATTTTGCCGATAGTGTCGTCGTTCATTTCAAGGAGGAGTCTTCCGGAATTACGGTATGGTAACCTAACATTAACATTTTGGTGGGACCATTTTACGAGGGACAAGTTTTGTTCAGTTTTCCGCCGTAGCGAAAAACCCCGTTATAACAAACTGGTTAGGCCTATCGTAACGAACGCTAGTCGTCCAGTCGTAGCGTTGGTTTTTGTGCTCGCAGCATTGAACTGTTTTACTAACGGTGCTTCAAATAGAATTCGTTATGTTGCGTATTTTGTTAGTAGCAAAACCAAAACTTAAAATTAAATTAAACCAGTGACAAAAAACCACGTGGATTTTGACAACCACCGCCATAACGACATCGACAGCGTTAGTCCGTCGCGGAGCTCAAATGCTTTTCGACAAATGCAGGAAATATTCCAGTGCACTCATTAGTCATAGCAAAGTAATATATTTATGTAATATATTAGAACTTAATATATTTATATATATTTATGGAAATATATATTTATTTGTTGTATTAGACATTGAGACAAATGAAGGCAGCTCTATGGTGCGTCTTGTGTAGCGTAATTTTGTTCGCAAATATGACGAGTGACGGGGGCTCAATTGCCATTCCAAAATTAACTGTGAACAATTATGAATCTTGGAAAAACAATTGTCGTTTTCTACTCCAAGAAAAGGGGTTATGGTCGTTTGTGGACCAAACTGAACCGGCGTTAATCTGCTTCAGCCTCAGCAAAGGAGAAGGACAGAGACAATCATCGAAAGAGTAGGGCTATTGCAATAATATGCCCTATTGTTGAAACACGAATGCAGGATGTCATAGGAAACTAGTCTGATGCACATGAAGCGTGGGAAAAACTCAAAACTATTTTTGAACCAGTGTCTAGGGCTCGTGAGGCTAGACTTAGAAGTGAATTCTTTGTTTTACAATTAGAACAAAATGAGCCCATGGCATTATTTTTGGCTAGAGTTGACAAAAAGGCAACTGAATTAGCTGATATTAAGGCACCACGTACAGATACAGAAATTGCATTCCAATATTTAGGAAAATTGCCCGAAGAATATGAGTACACTGTCCAACAGATCTACCACTGGAAAGATGCAGATTTCATTCCTTCAAAGGTTAGGGAGCAACTTCTAGCAGAATACTCTAGATTAAAAATGAAGCAGCCTACTGCAACTGCATCAAATGTGATGGCTTCAGATGATCCCGAGATCGCGAAAGCATGCGCTATGTTTCAAAAAGTATATAAACGTGCGCCATCTCGTGAACAAGTAGGCTTACAATTTCGTCAAGGTGGAAACTCCACTCGTGCATGCTTCAATTGTGGTGAAAAATCCCATATGGTTAGGGCCTGCCCTCATATAACATCTCAAGCAAACGAGAAAACCCCAAGTAGCAGTAGAGGCAACCCTCGACGTGGTAGAAGTAGGGGAAGAAATAGAGGAGGTCCATCCAGCACTAACGACCGAGCCGGCAGTTTCTATGTTGGTATAGACGAGCAGATCAATTCTTCAGCAGTGTGTGTGGAAGATGCAGATTTTACCCCCAGTGCGCAGATTTTTGAATAATTTTAAAAACCACAATCTTCTTCAATCTTCGCACAATTTCATACATAAGACACTCACAGAGTCTTGCTAATTTTCGACAGCAATGCTACTGTCATCATCAGGCACTTCAAATGAAAAATTTGGATCCTGGTCACATTCTTGCTGTTTGCCAGAATTTGAATTTGGCAGAACACGTAGCCTCCTGTATTTACAAGGTAGTGGACCATTCATGCTGTCTTTAGAAGGTAGTGGGCCCTTCTTGCTGCTACTAGCTCTCCAACACCGTGCTAACTGCTCAAGTCCCTCCCCACAAGGTGTCTTACATTTGGATAAGAAGGGCCCTGAATATTCATAAGTTGGAATCCATTCTGCTCATGGTGTTGTATAGCAATGGATTCCAGGCACCTTAGATGGCTGTCGCGTGCAGAGAGCGAGCGGATGAGCGTCGTGGCTTTCTCCCAATCAATCTTGTGCTCAGTGGCAGCACAGTGGAGCGCAATGCCATTATCCTGCACTCCTCTCCTGACATTGTCCATAAGCTGTCCCAGTCTTGTTCTCACGCCTTTCCTCGTCTCTCCGACATACACTGCACTGCATCCCTTGCACGGTACTCTGTACACACCTTCCTTAGTATCGGTCACATTTCCCATCAAAGCGTCATTCTTTGTCTTCTGAGTCACCCGCTCCGCTTCAACAGCAACTGGAGGCACTTTCTTTCCTAAACGTTTTCTTAGTCCTTTTACATTCCGCAGGTAGGTTTTAAAGCCACTACGATTCAAGATTTCACGTATCGGACCACTCACACCCTCCAGGTAGGTAAGGCTTACAATCGGACTATCTACCTTTGAAACACTCTCCTTCACGCGTACTCTATCGGCATTCTTCCTCTCTGTCGCAACAATACAAATAGCCTTTTTCTTCATTCTATTCAGCAGTCCGGCTGGGTAGCCCAGTTGAAGAAACTTGCCTTTTGCCTCATATAGGTGTGGACCTGCTACTTCCAAATTCGTCGAGTTACGGATAAGCTTTACAAATTCGTTCTGTGCAATTGCGTTCAGTTGTTCACTTGGGTGGCCTGAGTTGTATGGTATTCCCCTCTTCGTAGCCATCGGTTTCATGTATGGCTGATACTCTACTCTCTTCGTCCCTTCAACTCTCTTCACCAGAATGTCAAGAAAGGGGAGCTCACCGTCGACTTCTTCTTCCACTGTGAAGGATAAATCGCTACGCCAGTTGTTGATTTTCTCCAGCACCTTCGCCAATGAATTTTTCTTCAACACCGCAAAGACATCATCTACAAAACGCTTCCAAATTCTCACTCCCAGCTCCCCAGCCAGTACCATCGAATCCAGATGTTGCAAAATCATTTCGGCGATAATCGGGGAGCTGGAGTACCCCATAGGGGCTCCTTTAAACTGCCAATACGTCTTACCCCCAAACTCAACATAAATGGATGCCAAAAGAACTTTCAGGATAGCCCTATCTTTCTCATACTCCACCCTCGGGATCTTCATTCGCTTCTTTGACAACGCCAACATATCAAGAATCATCCTGTGAGACAAGCTAGGAAATAACTTAACCACGTCAAATGACACCATCAATTCATCTTTCTCTACTTCCAGTCCCTTTAATTCTTCTAGCAAGTCTTCCGTCTTTCTCAGTCTGCTTGGCCCTCCAACATACTTCCGCAGTCTGTCAGCCACCACCCAGTCAAGTTGTTGTGCCATACCCCCTTTCGCTGATGTTATAAGCCGTAAGGGGGCGCCCTCCTTGTGGGTCTTAACTTGGGCGAATATGGTAGGGAGGCATTGTGGGTGTTTCGGTGTCAGTTTTTTCAACTCTTCATTGGAAAGGTGCCCTTCTTTTTTCAACCGCTCCAAACTTAACACCAAGTCCAAGCCAGAAAATCGTTTGTATGCATGGATCAACATACTCAATGTATGAATATTTTACTTGTTTTTGTCCACACGAATTAGAATTCAAGGATTTGGTGAACATAGTTGCTTTAGTGACTTTAATGTTAAAATTTTTGTGCTATCGTACTTCTAGTTACTTGCTGTTTTGTTTAAGTAGGGTATTCTCTCTTCATTTTTTCTAGAACTAATAAAGGGAAAGGCAATGGTAAAAGTTCTGGAAAAACTACAACAGCAACACCAAAATCAAAAGAGGAAGAAGAAGAAAACGAGGGTCTAGCACAGCTTATTCCTGATATTCAGGAAACTGCTCGCATTGTCCAAATGGCAACAGAAAGATTAACTATGGACCAAGGTAAGGCCTTCCTCTTAGTGCACACCGCCATCTGCTAACAAGGTTCACATCACCACCTTACTTAAAAATAAAAACAGTCATAGCCACTGAATAACTTGCTGCCGATGGTGGCAATACCGCTGTTACTTCCCTTTGCTTTTCATAATTAACAAAACGTCATACATTTTTATGTTACCCTTCCAAATAAGTAACATCTTAAAGATAGACACAAAGCATTACCGTAGTTGTGTATTAAATACCTGTAGGCTTATGCACAAGCCTGGATGCCTGGAGGCTTGTGCACCCTAAACATGTCAGCATCCTAACTCAGTATTGTAACGTGTGTTCAATGTAGAAGCCAAACTTGAAGTAGTTAAACCTTATTTAATGCGGAATAATCATGACAAGATTTGGGTTACATTATTACGTTCTTTCTCAACACAAGAATCAACGGGAATAGAACACCGGGCTCTAAAGCCCTTGACTTATATATGCTCCGGTCGGATCCAGAGCTCCACCGGACAACCAATCAGCTCGTGAGTTCGTTAACCAATCCAGTTCATGGTTACAAAGTGTTCACCAATCGTGGCCAACAATACTTGGCCACGTTCTCCTGCACGTCCGCTCATGGTTTTGGCGCAAAACCTGAAAGTCCTTGCCGTTGCACAAGTGATTTTGGCGCCAGCAAGAGTCAACCACAACAGAACAGAACACAGGTAGGTACGAGGGTGAGCCAATGTCCGTTACACCCCCATACTTCAAGTACTTTTTTGGGATAAAAAAGTCTGGAAAGCACAAATCCAATGGGAAAATCAGGAAAGCACAAGTCAAATTAGGATGCACACACATCAGTTGCAATACAGTGGCTTTGCTGTTTTTTTCTTTTTTTTTTTTCCGTAGTATACTCTTCCCCCTTACAAAAAATGTCGGCATAGAGTATCAGCATTGGAATTTTTCTTCCCAGCTTTGTGACAGATATCAAATTCATAATCCTGGAGTGCTAGCGACCAACGGAGTAGCCTACCATTTTTTGTACCTTGATTCTTAACCATACAAAAGGATTGCGATCAGTTAAAATTAAACATCTTGAGCCTACAATGTAATGTCTGAGTTTATGGATCGCCCACACCACACAGCAACATTCTTTCTCAATTGTACTGTAAGCAAGCTCTTGTGGATAAAATTTCCTTGAAAGAAACAAGACTGGATGCTCATTGCTGTCATTGTCTTCCTGGCACAAAATCGCTCCCATACCTCGGTCACTCGCGTCTGTTTGAATCAAAAATCTCTTAGAATAATCCGGTGCATGTAATACTGGTTTCTTAGTGATTGCGGCCTTAAGAGCCTGAAACGCGTGTTCACATGCATCATCCCAATCTACCCTTGTAGGTTCGGATGCTTTTAATTTCTCAAAGGACTAGCAAGCTGAGCAAAGTTTGGTACATAATGTTGGTAATAGCCGACTAACCCTAGCTTTAACATTCTATCCAACTCTACTTCAATGAGTTGTTTTTTTCTTGGTGGGTAATGGTGCAATGTTGCCTGTGTAATTGGTTCACCTGTTAACTCTTAATCAAATTCGATTAAGTTTGTTCTCCCTGGAGTTAACGAAAATACCCTTGGTACTGGACTAAATACTTGTTTGAGTTCCTCAATGATTTGTGGGGTCATGGTATCTAAGCTTTTAGCCATGCTAATGACTTCCTCTGGACTCAAATACTCAGGAGTTTTCCCTTCCCAGATTGGGGTTTCCTCAATTTCTTCAGGTGCTAATATGACATTTACTGTGTCAATGGCATGGAAGTAAGGCTTTAGCATATTCACATGATAAATTGCTAATTTAGTTTTGGCCTTGTTTAAAGCTATTTGGTAATTTACTTCTCCCAGCTTTTTCACTATCGTAAATGGCCCTTTCCAGAATACCTCAAGTTTGTGTTTCCTGTCAGTTTTGAGCGCTAATACCTCATCTCCCTCCTTATACTGCCTATCACGGGCCCCTTTATCATAATACTTTTTTGCTTTGGTTTGAGCTTTAAGTGTTGCCTCTTCTGCTAATGCCCTACTGTTTTGAAACCTATTTATCAAGTTATACGCATGTTCAACTACTGTAACATTTACATCTTCATCCTCCCACCTATCTTTAAGTAACTGTAATGGTCCTCTAATGTTGCTACCATACACTAGTTCCGACGGTGTGAAATTTGTGGTTTCATGCACTGAACTACGAATAGCAAAGCATACTTCTGGCACTTGGTCTGACTGGATCGTTACCGGACAGCCTATTCGACAAAAAACTTTTAAAAGTTCATCGACAATTGTTTCAGAGTTAGCTACCTTTAAAGCTACTGCTTCTGGAAATTTTGTCGCGGGGCATAACATTGTTAGAATATACCTGAACCCTTGCTGTGTTGGTT
>JAHWFP010128707.1:255496-275460 GCA_023313725.1 Lithobius niger | reverse complement strand
TATTGTATTGGGACTCTTATGACTTTGGATAAATATTTTTACGGGGCGGGTGGCCGTTAGGATTCTTGTGGCGGTGGACTCTTATGACGTAAGGGGCGTTGTGACGGGATCCTTTATGACCATGGACCCTTGCGCAGATGGAGTCCTGTGACGCTGCCCCTACTGTATATATATATAATACGCATACTATTAGGTCGTGTGAGGTGCAGTTGGGATGAGATCTGGATAAATTCATTATGTTAACCAATGAGAAGGCTGTACTGCAGGCAATGCCTGCTACTAGGGGCTGTTAAGCTCCAACACCAGTGAGGCAGCGTCATAAAGCACGCTGACTGCACAATGGGGGAATTCGGGAAAGTCAACAGCTGTTTTCATTTTCGCTGACAGCTAGTACCAATAATTGTAAAACCTCACGTAGCTTGTTGATTTCCGGGTTACTCAACGAGATTCTATATTCATTCCCATCATCCTTCCTAACCCCGTAAAGTCCCACATCTATATGCGATTGCCAGTAGTATACTGCTGCGGAGATCGCTACAAACGGCACCCAACAGGTAGGACTAGCAAGTTCCGTCACTCTACAAGCATGGTAGCAGTGTGCTGCCTGCCCATGCTCAGGAATGCAGTTCGACGTCGAATGAAGTGAGTTTGTCTTCTGAAAGAATTCGATTCGCAACTTTCGTCTTCCAATAAGAGCATTCTTTGCGCGTTTTTCTGGAGGCATTCTTTCCTGGATATTTGTTTTCTCTTGTTTTTTTTTTGTTATTTTGTTTTTCGTCCTTGTGTAGTTTCTCGAGGAAAATACGAAGAGATGGGACGCGTTGCTAGCGATGAATTATTGGTTGAAAACTCTGCATACGTAACGCATTTTGGTTGTTTAAAAACAAAAGCAGCAAGTGAAATTCATAACGCATCATTTTACGTAACTTAAAATTTACGAATAATCTTTTTTTTTCCATTTATATGCCATTAGAGGTCATGAATTAAGTTTACAACACACTTTTCCCGACATTTTTCGTGCCCGTGCATCGTACATCTTATTGTGGGCCGTATGTGAGTTGATCGACCGCTCCCTCCCGGCTGAACTTGCCATGCAGGTAGAATGGAAGAGACCACTTGCAATGCGGGCGTGAGGAGGAGAAGTGATTGTTCAGCCTTTTTTTCTTAACTACTTAGGCGGATCCAGCATTATTATAAGGATTCGATGGTGTTGTCGAATATAACCACAAGGAAGCTTTCGGGTTGCGGGGGGGGGGGGGGTCGTTCCATTTATAGAAACCATGGGTTGCAGACACGATTCGATCGCGTGTCTTTTTGGATTGGTTGAGGGAACAGGGACACTATATTCTCTCGGCTGTACTTGTTCACTGCACTCGGGCTCCCTGGGAAACGTCAAAAGGCTCGAATTACGTATTAACGGAATTACTTTTGTTTCCATTTTTGGGTGAGAAGGAAGGAAAAATGATATGAAAGAAAGGGCATGTCAACACAATGGTTGTTTGCGACCATACTTTGACAAATGATGCCTATTTTAGGCAAACAGTGCAGAACAAATACAACTGAAAACCTGCAAGCAATCGACTACTACAAAAAAATAGTAGAGAGGGGGAATAGGGATAACAAGACGGTGGGAACGGATTAACTTAGGGCTAAAGAGCCACGGAGGACAAACGTCAGGAAAAATGAAGTTTTGGCCGACATTTATCTAATTAACACAAAAAAACAGAAGATGCAGCTAAAGAGCGACCGAGAACAAACGTAAGACAAAATGAGGTTCTCCCGGACATTTATTTAATTAAAACAAAGATGATCGAAAAAAGAAAGCTAAAGTAGGTTATAGACCCGTATCTCTTTAAAGAATTTGATAAGCTTCAGAATATCCTGGATAATCACGATTCCTGTAAGCATTCCACGTATCCCACAATAAACACAGGATGCCGTAATGAATGACACTCCGCCAAGATATATGCAATGGTAAGAAGAACAGAACAAGACGTGCACTCTGGCACATCCTCATCACGGTGCAGGTCCTCATGCGGAGACGTACCACAATCACCTCCTCCCGATGGCTAGACCATGATGATGTGCGCCAGGGCGTAACATCTGGTTTAACTGTCACAGCTTATTGTTAATAACCTGATTCTATATTCCTCCAGTCATTGACTAAGAAAGACGGAGGACGGAGCAAGCCTTAGATAACAAAACTGACACATCTTTTATCTTCGGTAACTCAAGGGCAGCCTGGGCAGCTAATTTTGCCTGCTTTGCCTAGAATCCCGACATGACCTGGACTCAACAGGGTTACCTTTTTAACTGGCTCTAATAATGGCACAAGAATATGGTCCTGGGTTGCTACACCATGGGTTTTGTGTGAATCAACAATATTTATGCTCTGAATTGCACTCTTGGAATCTGTGAATATAACAAAATACCCCTGCTGAGACATACCAGGATAAATGAGGGTGCAACCAATTGCATAAAGTTCTGCCATGCACACAGAGAAGATTGATGGGAGCCTGAAAGTGTACACCCGTAGCCACAAACGTAAGCACAAACAACTGGTAATTCAGTTTTGGACCCGTTAGTGAAGTCATGAGTGTGCCATCATAAGCAGGTCGAAAGAATATGATACACCTGCAAGTATCGTTCTGCAGGAGAGTCAGCCTTCCGATAGGCAGAAAGTGACACGGACTTGTGGTTGGGCTTAAATTGCACGGGGGACGAGACCTACCCTGACATTGAGTTCGTGATGCCCCTAAGGCTTAACTGCAATTAAGAAATGCCACCATCTATGGTTGGTCATGAATCCATACTTGGCCACCTGAAGGATAGCAAAACCTGCAGATTAACTATATACCCATAGGTGAAGTGCGAATCCCCTTTGACTGAGAAGTTTGGCTAGGCACTTGACTCTGGTCACAGGCTACCTCCTGAATAAGATTTTTCGCCATCTTTAGCAAGTTGATGGCATGCCGCAGAGGATTGCCTACGACAGAATAAGAAGGAAGGGGGTTCTCCTGTTTCCACATATAGGCTCGCTACTGGACTGGTATGATATGCACCAGTCGCAATGTGGAGCCCTAAAATGATGTGCAGGACCTAAGATCTTCAGTGAGTGTTGCTGGCTGAATCATAAGCCATAGTCCAGCTTCAATTGAACGAGCGAATGGCACAAACGTAGCAGCATAGTCCTACAGCACTCCAGTCGGTACTAGTCAAAGCTCGCAAGATCAAAGGGAAATTCGGTTGCATTTGTCGTGCAAGTGCTTCAAATATGCAAACCAAGTAAACCTGCCCAGAAATCGTGCTTCTTCAACAACCGGTAATGGAGTTCGCCCTAGGTTAAGTTCGGGGTTAGGAAGCAGCGCACGATGACTACAAAAGTGGATGCAGACAATTGTTTTAGAGCAAACTTAAAACCACGTGTGGAGGCCCAGTCACGAGCATTGTTAATAGATAACTATAACTATAACTATAACTATAACTATAACTATAACTGCCATTCGCAAGAAGCTATATTGCTGCCTTGGCAGCAAAGCCCAAAATCATCCACAAACAGTAACGGAGGTAGGGAGATGTTCTGACCAAGGCTATTTGTTGCTGCAGCAAAGTGAGTTGCACTCAAAACACAATCTGGGGGCACCTTAGTATCTTGCACATAGGGCAAAGAGACAGTTGTGCAAACCGGCACACATAAAGGCCTCCATGAAACGACGCAAGCTACCATGCAAGCCATTGGGCAGCAATTATGATGGAAAAATTCACATGCCATGGCGAGTCCAGACTAATCCCGGGTCTTTGGATTGGGCATCCAAAGCACTAAACAAAAACCCGCGTTCAATTTCTGGATTCACGGTGGCACGTGAATTTGTTCGTCATAATTGCTGCTCACTTGCCATTCTTAGCTGTTGGATCCATTATAAATCCAATATTTGCATGTTTTCAAGTTATACTGAAATTAACTAGATTTAGTAAAAAAAATTGAGCTCACTCATTTTTGTGCTGAGAAGTATTAGAAAATTATAAGGATTGTAATACTCAAGTGTGTATCGTCTAAATGTTCTTTTCACAATACTCTTGTATAGTTTTAAACAATAAGAATATCACTACGACACAGTACACCATTACCTCTTTCGCGTCTTTACGATTTTAGAGCATGCACACAAACAGAATGTAAAAAACAAAACCAAATCCCAACGTGCACATCGAACTTAGAAGGCGGGCTTAGGCCCTTACCCTAAAAAAGGCGAGCAAGCACATCCCACTGGCCAGAGTGGTCAGCTACAAGCCGCGTTCGAAACATGCCATAGTGGGATTTGGGTATGCCATAAATCCTCTGCTTGTGGCCGTTCCTCAATTGTAGCCGGGTCAAAATGGCTTGATTTTGAAAAAATTCTGCAAAAGAGCACATCCGTCACATAAACAGGTACTGTATCCAAATTGAAGAGTATGGTAAAAGCATTCACGCACCGTTTTTAACGTCGGACACATGTACATGCATTGATGCCGTAAATTTCCTTTCTAAAATGTGTAGTAGCCGGTCTCAAATTGTAGCCGGGTCAAAATGGCTTGATTTGTAACCAGTAGCCCGAGCTACAAATAGAGGATTTACGGCAAGTGTTCGATGGACGGACAGCTGCATCAAGAGATAGCTACATAGGGAGGAAGGTATACAAGGGTTTGGTTAGGGCAGCTGACGGGTTTCGAACACAAGGCGTCAAGATCTTAAAGTGAATCACAACCATTCGTGGTGGTTCAGTCGTTGGTGATGGCTTATTATAATGTTCGCCTAACTAAAACATTTGGGGGGCGACTCTTGGTAAGTGGGAATTGAAAAGTGGTGCTAAGTTAAAGGCTGGACTGAGGTTGAGACGGAGCTACATTCATGAAGCGAATTAATAAGTTAAGCTAGGCAGGACTATTTTCGGTCTTGACTCAAGTAGGCTTAATAGATCCACGCATTTTCATTTTCACCAGACGGAAATAAGAATTTCGCTATGACGAATGAAATGCTTCCGTATTGCATAACTAATGGGGTGCCATATATTTGGCAGAACGGGAAATGGCGGTTGACATTTTCGTATTTCTAACCGTTGGTCCACAGTTTACGACTCCCACCGATCATCCAATTTCTTTCACTGCTGTCAATCTGTTAGAAGGAAAACGCAAAACCTCAATCCAATCTTATCTCGCGACAGTTTCCGTTAGTACATACGAATATAAAATCGATTTTTCGCATAAAAGATCCCCTAAAAGTGATGGATATCTGCAATTCAAGGAACTAAACCCACACAGCTAAACGTACTAAATCTTCAATCAATAGATAGTATTGATCCGGCAGGGCCGAAGTCCAAGTGCCACTCGACCAAAACCCCCGCAACACGCAGAAAACGAACTGAAAAACAAAACAAAACTGATTTTATTTCCCGACCTCAAGTGCGTACGTTTTCAAAACTTCGTAATGCCATCGTTTGTCTTCGAAAAGTGGAAAGATATAAAATCCAAGCAGCGATGTTCTAAGAATAAAGCTATCCAACATTTCTGGTCAATGGACTTAATGGCATGAAAAGCGGCAGTAAGAGGAATGTCCGACCAAACAGCGGTTAGGAACGTTTCCAAGAACGCCGTGGAAACGCCATATTTCTTTTCACGGACAGCACCTTAACATGACTACAGTTCAAACCGTCTTACTCGATTCGAAGAGAGTTGTGATCAATAATTGGACCGTTGCAAAACGAACTACTGCGAATGCATTTGCTACGAATGTATTCATTAATCGAGAACGAAAAGTTAGAGGTTCGAAGGCAATCAGAAACCACCCTAGTTTTAAGTATTGGTTTGTTGAGCTTTACACCGACCTCATTAGAACCACCTTAATTACCTCCATCCTACTTTCTTCAGCTGCAACAAGTAGTGCTGACCTCATCGTAACTTTCCAAATTTTAAACGATCGAATTAACGGCAAACCTGCAGTTTTTTTTTCCGATTTGCTGGTACCAATACCAGGGTTCAAAACCTGGGGCTTCTTGGCAAACATTGCAAGCTGAACATCAAGCATAGCTTTTTCTCTGAATTAATTTATGCCGCTTTGGAACTCTCTTCCATCTTACATCGTGGTTGCCGACAGTATTATCTTTAAAGACACGTTTGGACGTGTTTTATTTTTATATGTTCTCTATGTTTTTTTCCCTTCCTCTCTCTTTGGTGAGGTGGGTTGGCAGCGTGCCATCGTTTTATTCTTGGTTCAGTACAGTGTACCACTATTAGGCCAGTCAATAAAGGGTTGAAAAAGATGAAAAATCAGGGAAAACTAGTTTTGTTTTGCATTGTTTTCTTAATAGGGTACGTAGAAACATATTAATTTTGTACCCCTCTGGCATCCTGGCTTTTTTGTTACTGTATATCTCGCATGGTATTTACTTTTGAGAAAAATACGTAATTACAAAAACACTAAAATACCAGGGGCATCTGGTTAATCTAGTTTTTGTTTGCCTGTACGAAAATATGCATTACCTTATTTTTACATAGCAGTTTCCCCCAATGGAGCTCTATATCCCTAGCTTGAAAGTAGGCTTCCCTGCCGGGCTCGTATCCTACTGCGCATGACAGGAACTGGAATAGTCTATATAAGCGAATCGCATCGATTCCCTGCATCTTTCTTCCAACCCCCATGAACCTAGTCCATCAGAGGGGAGGCTTGGGTGGGTAAAAGGTAACGTATATTTTCGTATAGGCAAACAAAAACTAAAATTAACCAGGTGCCCCTGGTATTTTAGTGTTTTTATTGCCACGAAATATCATTACCTTATTTTTACATAGCAGAACTCGTCACAAAAGGCGGCGGGCTAGGTTCGGAGTACCCACGATACGAGCCGGTGGCCCCACGAATAGTGTTTGGGTGGAACCAACGAATGTTTTTCCAACCTGGACCCGGGATCCTCACTCCCATGGGTGAGCAACAGGAACGGCAGATGCCAGGAGTAGAAACAGACGGGTTCGACACCTAGGGGAAGGTAGAATTGCAAACAGACAAAATGTCAATCCACCTTGGTCGGGAAGCGACGATAGACGTCATCCTGTGTAATTGCTGCAGACAGACTGGAACCGATAAGGTAATCTTTGGACTAGAATCGCTGAAACAATCCTGGTGTGGAATCGGGAGCACAAGAAGCTGGAAGGAGCAGAAACAGGAACACGGTGCTGAAGGACGAATCATAGAAACCGTAGCATAGGCTGCAGAAGAAGGTCCGAAGGTCGGAGTGGGAACCGGCATGGTAGGGAGCCGTGCATTGATAAATCCAAAATGACAGATGCTGTTGACGGAATCCAATAGGGAAGCGACCATATACCGTGTGTAGGGTGGAATCGAGCATCTCATTATGGGGTTGTTGGTGAAGCCTGTAGCCGGAAAGCACAAGGTGGAGAAGGAATAAATGGAATGGAAACGCAGAGGTTGAAGAGGGTTGTGCCAGCACCAGAAGAGCATGTTGTGAGATGTGACGCCGGAAGCGGTGTGGAATCATTGAAAGGTGACACGGGACAAGAATCCAGAAAGCAGTCAGTCGGAAGACAGGAACCGATGTGAAGAAAACTTGCTCAGAGTGAACTTGTGGAACGGACAGGAAAAAATGCCATTGTGATAGACCGGAGAGGTCCAGAGTCCGGTACAGGAGAGTCAGAGGGGCATGTCCTAGAGCCTCTTGTGTAGGAGAGGGATTATACTCGAAAGTTTGGTGCAGCATCATAAACATGGACCGGGAAACAGCCAGAACGGAACAGGAACCGACCGATTGTAGGAGGCGTCATGGGGTAGACCCGGCTTGTGTGGAGTGATGCGCATTCGGAGGCCCGGAAGGGAGGAGGTCACGGTCCTGGAAGACCGAGAGCGTTGAAGGCATATGGAACAGTAGGTAGCGTAGGCCGGAGTATGTAGGGTAAGTGTTCTGCTGCAAAAAGGGAATCGACGGGAAGAGGAAACAGCTTTGACTGTGTATTGGTTGAAAGACTTCTGGCCCAAGGTGACGAACCGGAGATGAGATTAAGAAAAAGGGTGAGAGCCTGGCCCGAATCTTGGGCTGTGGTTGTCCATAAAGAAGAGGAAGGGCTGGCCCGCAAATGGCGCCGAGCCGGGTGTTGGACCCGGTCTCTTGGTAATCAGAAGCAGTGTTGAAAATTCGGGTCAAGGGGGGGGGGGGGGGGAAATCAGGAATCCAAACAACGATCCTCTTTGGGAACTGGCTTATGTATTGTCAGGGTCCATGCCAGTTTCTGCAAGAAGTAGAGTGAACTACTACATTGGGTAGGAACCGGGCCCAGACAGGCAGTGTACACCTAGAATCCAATGCTCACAAAATCTTGAAGAAAAGGAATCTGGTAAGGTAACGTGAGGGGAACCGAGTCAAAATTTCTTCGTCAGGAAGGGAACCAGGAATAGTGGTGGACCAGAAGAATGGCGATGGGCCATCCGGATGAAAGGATTTGATGAATCAGGAATCAGGAATCGTCGCCAATCAGGAAGCAGGAACGTCGTGAATCAGGAATTAGGAATCGCCAGGAATCGTAAAGCAGGAATCGGGAATCATCATGAATTAGGAATCAGGAATCGTCGTGAATGAAGCACCCCATTGGTCATCAAGGTACATACCTTGGGGGGAGATCTTCTAAGACATGTCGATACCACCGAGGTGTTGCGCCCGGGCACTGGAACCGAGCCTCTACCTTCCTGCGATCAAGCAGTCGAGTGCACAACCGTAATTGACAGGTGGTAGAACCGGAGGCTCTGTAGTAGAGGCCAGAATCGTGTGGTTGCGAAGCAGGAGGCTCGAAGTACGTCTTGAGACTAGTACATCTTGAAACTTGTAGTGTCGCAGTTCTACAGGGTAGGGAATCGAAGATGAGTCAACAAGGAGCTTCCCAGCACAGTCCGGGGTTGGAAAGGTAACCGAGGAAACATCTCAGCCGATTGGTGAATAAAGGAACCGTAGTGCTTGTGAAAGCAAGGAAATAGTGGATCATGGACGGCTAAGGTTTCCGGGCCTGGGCGGGTTCCATGGCGTGGTAGGAAGCACACGAGCCGGTAGGAACAGGAAAGGCAATCTTCTATGAAAACAATAGTCTTGCTAGAGTCACAAAGGCAGTAGGTTGTGGATTGTAAGAGGCCCCGAGTCCCAGTAGACAGGAACAGGCGGCACTGGGAAACGTGTTAAGAGTATCAAAGGTGAAAGGTTGTAGACGATGATTCCCTTCAAGAATCGATGCATCCATGCCAAGAAGGTAGGTGGACGGAAGAACGTGGTCCTTGAAAGGGCCAAATTCGAACTTTGATGTTCGTAGTATGAAGCAAAGGCGGACCGGTGGCTTGCACGGCGGGTCTAGTGTTGAGGAATCGGTACACGGAGTTGCTTGTTTCGGACGAATGTCGCACAGAAGAAAGAATCATGACTCGAGGCCTGGGCGTTCCTCAAGGAGGAATCGAGTCTCCTGAAAGGCGACGAAACTGATGACAGTCCTGGATGCATGTAGTAACAAAGCTAAAGTGAGGATTGTAGAGGAATCGAGGCCCGTGCAGATCCCAGGAAATCGTGGTGAACGGCATGGTGTTACTGTGAGGGACAATCGCCTGTATAGTGTTTATTCTGCAGAGTCCTGATATTTGCTTAGGGAAGCAGTGACAAATTTTTAGTGCAGGAACGGTATGGATGATGGATCGGAGACGTTCCTTGTCGTGTAAAGGTCATGATCTTCTTCAGAAACCGTCGTACTCACGTCAAGAAGGCAGACGGCTGGTGGAACGTGGTTCGTAAAAGGGCCCACGCACGGGGCCAGTCCGAGCCTTGTTGCGCGTGAAAAGAAGCGGAATCGGGCTGTACACTAGTCCTACAAAGGAGGTACCTGGAAGCAGGAAGCAGGAAGCAGGTGTAGTGAGCAAGGAGGCAGCGAACTGCAACTTGCATAGGATCCGGACCAGGAGCAGAAGCCCGGTTCTGGCCTACAGGTGTCTAAACAGGAAAGGAATCGGGACAATGGTCCGTGTAGAGGAATCGCTAGTACCAGAAGCAGACGGAATGGTGACACGTGAACACTCACGGCGGAAGAGGGTTGCCAAGGGGCCCGGGTCGGATGCTGGGACCCGGTAATGATCCACTGGCCGTGGCCGCCAGCCGTGGTAGAATCGACACAGCAGCAAGGGGAACCGAGCCAAGTCCAGGCAGACGAAAAGCAACATACATACCATTATGAGAGACGCATAGTCTGCAGGGGGCAGGCGAATAGTAGGTGCGGTCCTCACATGGGAACAGGGACCGTTGACAACAAGAACAAGCGGCAAATGAAGCGTCGATCCGGATTACGTAGCTGTTGAGACGTGGAGCGGATAGCAGTCGAAAGGTGATCCACCCTCCCCCCCCCCTTTCCCCTCGATCCACTTGCCATGAAGGCGGGTAGGAGGAAGGAAGGGCGAACACGGCTTGTGAATTCGCTCCGTACAGTGGATCTCTTGGAATCGTGCAGATCGCTGTGGACGCTGCTGGAGCCCCCCCGGCCAGGTTACCCTGGGCACACCTTAACATCAATGGATGGTAAGAGGCACAGGAACCAGGACCGGGAAGAGTGGTTCGGTCCTCTTCTTGGCGTAGTGAAGAGAGCTCCGAAGCAACCACCTCAATGGCTGCGCTAGGTTAAAAGATGCTGGGAATCGACACGATCTGCTTATAAGACGATCCCAGTTCCTGCGCAGTAGGATACGAGCCTTGTAGGGAAGCCAACTGTCAAGCTAGGGCTACAGAGCTCCATTGGGGGGGGGGACTGCTATGTAAAAATAAAAGTAACACTGTTTTCTCAATAAGGAAGGAATTATTAACACACCTTCTCTACAACTAATTCCTAGATTTAACATTAACGTCGTCGTTGAGATTAGTGTTCCACGACTGGCCGACGTTACGTGTGACAAGCTTTGGCTTGACAATGCAGCAGCCATCTCCACCAGAGATGCTCAAGACCCACTGACCTACTTCTTTAACCCATGTGCCACGTGTCCCTGTGACCCAAATCAGCCTAACGACCCATTCTGACCCACCGAGATAATCTCACCCACGGACCCATATTGTGACCCAGTGGCGGAATTACCCACTGAAGCATTTTTCGTGTCCGTCTGTGCTAGCTATCTATTTTCGCAAACATAAGAATCACTATATTCTTGCTCCGTTTGCCTTAGGGTTCGCGACGGCTACCAGATGGAGCCATGAGCAGGGGAGAAACAAAGCTTCCGGTCTAGCGCTGTCGCGTGCTTTTCA
Source organism: Lithobius niger (assembly GCA_023313725.1). NCBI lineage: Eukaryota > Metazoa > Arthropoda > Chilopoda > Lithobiomorpha > Lithobiidae > Lithobius > Lithobius niger. The sequence goes on along the minus strand of JAHWFP010128707.1, from coordinate 264,169 downwards.
AGGCAAAAGCCTAACCAAAACATACATACTTCTTACGTTGCGTATGGCTGTACCAACAACGCTGCGAAAAATTTGTTGTCCCAACTAAGGTTTTTTTTAAGTCCCTACTGACATCGGCCATAAAAATATGCTGGGAAACGCTGTAAGCAGAGAGAAGTGGCGGCCAACTTCGAGCTCCTTTGCTTTGCTCATATCATAACAAGTCGCTGTCGTAACGTTTTGTTTACGTTGAGAAAAATACTAACCTGAAACAAGTTTTTTTTTTTAAACTTATTTTAGGACACCCTTCAAAAGATGCATATTTTGTCCATAAAAAAATTGGCGAAGAAAAACAAAACGGAAACTTGTATTTTTTTTAAGAGAGCGTTTATCAGATTAGTGTGTTCTTCAGCTGTATGTAACCTTTCCTATCCTACACTTGCTGGTGTTGATGTCAAATGCTACTGTAGATTTGTTGTTTTAAGCAAACACGATTTATGCACGTTTTCAGCTATGAAATTTAAATATTTCTCAGCTCGTAGTGAAAAAGTATTGACAGAGAAACGTGCACCTAAGATCGCGATTGACAAAATAAATGTTAAGATAAATGCCTTGTCAAGATAAATGTTTTGATAATTAAAACTCGCTTTCCAGAATTATGTTAGTTTTCATCTCAGATTTGTTCATGCGTATTCTTTTTTTCCCTGCGTGAACTGTATTTTTTCATGCTTTCTTGAAATATTTGTAAATTCTCAACCATGCGGAATAAATGGTTGAAAAGAAAAAAAAAAAAGAAAAAAAACCCCGAAAAAAAAGGCCATAACGGGGGGGGGGGAACAATACTGCAGAAAAAAAGCCATAGAAAAAGTATTGTGTGGAAAAAAATAGCCAAAGAAAAATTAAAGGTGTCGTTGTTTTAGTTGTCAGTTGCTTTGACTCGAACTTCACCAGGCCTTTTTACTCGTCCCTTTTATTTTCTCAGGCTTTTTTTTCCCTTGACTTAACCTTGATTTTTTTTTATTCGGTACTTATTTTACTATGGCCGTTTTTACAGGCTATTTTTCCCATGGCTTTTACGTTCTCAACCTTTTTTCGCCCTTGGCCTTTATTCTAGCTTTGGCTGTTTCTTTTTTTTTTTTTTTTTTTTTTTTGTACTTATAGGCCAGGTCAAGTCAGGTTAGGTCTGTTGCCTTTTGCTCAACTTTCACCAAGCATGGGAAGAGTTTCACCAAGCTTTTTTCCCCCTTGGCTTTGATTTTAGCCTTGGCTTTTTTATTCGAAACTTTGGGCGTTTTTAACATTGGGCGTTTTTCTAGGCTTTTTTTCCCAGGGCTTTTACTTTCTCAGGTTTTTAATTCGACGTGTCACACGTCGAATTAATGCGATTGTGGCCAAAAATCGGGGGTATCTGATTTACGTCAGCGATATCTCCTCAAAAACCAGACACATTTGTTCAATTCTGATCCGACGAAATTCAAGTATGCGGGTGGGTGAATTGCAGTGCGCCAGCACACAAGGTATTATGCTGTAGTTAATTTAGTTAGGCCGGTTTTAGTTCGCTCTAAAAAGGTCTCTGAGCTAAACACCGTCGTCAAATAGTACATGATCAGTGGCTGACGTCAGCGCTTCCTCAGCGTAAAGGTGTGCGCGCAAAGCCCATCATATGAAAAATTGCTGCGTGTAACTGCGCATTTCGGCAAGTCAGCTCTTCACCTTTGCGGTCAGTTACAGGTTATCGTGTACGTCGAGATGGCTCATCTCGTATGGCGCAGAACAACACAGCGTGAGTCATCACTTACCTTTGCGGTGATCTGGATGGTACACCGAATTTCTATGATTGAATCCGGACGGTACAATGAATGCGATGCTCGTATAAGACTTTTGCTGTTAATTACTGCGCCGTCCTCGCTGCTTTTCGGGTGCGATATATTACAGTATTTTATTACGCGTATTTGTGGTGTTGTTCCTATTGAACGAGTGAGCAAAGCGAATGATGTCCTGTTTTCACAGTGGCGGACATGCCAGAGGGATGGAAGGGCGGGATATTCCTACTGGCCTCTATATTTCAGATTTTTAAAAAATCCGTAACAGGAAGACTCACGTAAGTTTTATTGGTTCGACATTAGTTTTAACCACAGATTTAAGATTTTTCCATGGCTTTTTTTCTCGTAGATTTATTTTTAACACTTTTTTGAAAATATTATTTAAAATTTTTTAAATGCCATGGGTGAGGGTGAAGCAATGCAAGTTAAACGTCTGGTTGTGTATGAAGATTTCAATTTGCATGACATATTTTCTAACTACGAAACTGTCGTACATGTGCAGTGGCCTGCTATCTATTCCCCCGTATTGGTTTTGCAGTCAGTCATGGATCGTGGACTGGTTCTTGGTGCGTCCTACCACAGCCACCTACAGTAAAGGCCGGATCAGATCAAGACAAATTAGGCGAGTATAATCAACCATTGACATAGAAGGAAGCGCAAGTTTGCTAGGTGCTGCCATCTCTACAGCAAGCGGCGAAATTTCAAACTAACCGACGAGGGTTCCTAATTCTGTCAACCGATGACGCCACTTGGCAAACTTGTCGCATCGGTATTTGTCGCGCCTTAGCGGAGCATTGTGGAAGGCAAAGCTGATCCGGCCTTTACTGTAGGTGGCAGTGGTCCTACGTTTTGTTGGCTTGGCGCAATTTCAGCACAAACAAGTGCAACATTACTAATGTTATTTACACGACAAATAACGTTCCGCTCTTTACCAAAATAAAAAAAAAATTAAGCGTCCAAATTCTAGTAGGCTCAAATGGGCTCAGATGTGGTGCCATTGGTCGCAAGCAATCGTAAATTTAGCTCTATTTTGCTCATCATACGAGTCTGGTAGGCTAAGCCACGTTCATCAAGGGATAACTTATTTAAGTACTTAGTTTGATCAACAGCTCCATACTTTTAATATCTGCACTCGACAAAGTGAAACACGTAACCCGTTAACGCACAGCGATGCAACCTGTACCGGCCAACCGGAAGTCTTTTTGCCTTTGCGACGCGAGCCTCTCAAACCGGATGTAACGATGTTGTTTACTCGGTGGATTCGTCTATTGAAAAATCACCATATTTCTTTTTGCCACTGACGATGATGTAAGTACCCGTTAAGGATTAGTTATCAAGTAGCAGCAGGCGTTGGCAAGCCCTGGAAATGAACCACGATTACATAACCCGGAAGCTGTGGGCAAATACTGAGGCATTTAGTCCAAATACTCAATATATCACACAGTTGATCACAGTTCACAGAACGTGAACGATCGTTGATTGCACTAACACAGCACCACCAACACTGTAGTGGCATCTTGGACTGCATCCTACTTGCCTACAGGAGGCAACCACCTGTTGCTTCAGACTTAGAGGCAGCCGTCTGTTGGCTGCAGGGTTGCTGGTCGTTAGTCCGAGTAACCTGCTGCATTTGGCTCCCTTGGCCGCCTATAAAATCTTGGTTTTGGTGGAAGCATGAATAGCAGACTGTTGGTTTTAAGTTGAACTCGAAAGATTTTATTTTTGGATGCAACGAATTTATTTGCATGACGACATACGTATTTCCTGTTTTCTTGGCCTCCACATTGGCTTGACGACGTTATTTAATTCCGAATTCCAGATCGCCTGATGAACAGCCGCTGCCTGCCAATCTTTTCAAGGGCTTCAGTAATTAAAAATAGTTTGGCATGCCCTCACATCCCGAAAAAGTTTTAGTAACGTTTTGAAAAGTGAACGTGAGCTAATTTTTACCAAGCTTTATAAATAAAACACTGAACTGCAGAAACAAGCTCCAGCTTCATTCGAGTGAACATTCCTCATAATTTCTTTGGGTCCCGGACCACCAAGATCCCAGGACGGTGCATCCATAAACCTCAAACACGAAAGACTCAAAACGAGCTGAATAATAAAATTAACACTGTTTCGTCCAAAGGAGGGAATTGTTAACACACTTTCTCTACAATTAATTACTCTAGATTTATCAAAAGTGAGACTGGTGTCCCACGACTGGCCGACGTAACGCATAACGAGCTCCGGCTTGCCAATGTGCGGCAGCCATCGCCACCAGAAATTCCCGTCACCCACTGATCCAGTTTGTTTTTCAACCCATGATCCACGAGACCCAATGACCACCAAGATCCCAGGACGATGCATCCATACCTCAAACACGAAATTACACAAGACGAGCTGAATAATAAGACTGTTTTGTCAAAAGGAGGGAATTGTTAACACACCTTTTCTAGCATTAAATACTGAAGATTTAACAAACGTGAGATTGATGTCTCACGATCGAATAATACCAATATCCTAGAGGTTAGTACCAATATCCTAGAGGATGCGGGAGGGGGGGGGGAGGGGACACCTCCCCATTAGAAGTATGTAATGTTCCTAGAAAATTTTTTACTACCAAACATAAGAAGGTATTAAAATGTCCTCACGTAATCTGGAGACGTGAAAAGCTTGTAGAACGCACAGATTTACAAACCAAAATACCCCCTCCAAAAAAACTTAAGCATAGCCTAAACGTAATTCGAAACATCTTACCCGCCCCCCCCCCCCCCCAAAAAACTATAAATTCATAGATCTTCCCCTGCATCCTAGTGACAATCACGGCATTTAAAAAGCCACAAGTCTCTCGCCAGAAGGGTATCTGTTACTGTTTGTCCAAGACGACCATTAAAAATACCAATTCAATCTTGTTCAGCGAATCAGCGGCAGGACCTAATTATATTTACCTATTGAACAGCAACTTCAAGTACAAATAAAGTAGTCTATTCCTAACCTGTTTGCGATGCTAAGGAATAGACCAGGAAACAGGCTTTTGGCCTATTATAGGCAGAGCGGATAGAAATTTATTTTAAATTTGTATTTACTTTCATTTTAATAACTTTGCAATACTTGCTAGTGTTCCTTAAAAATCTCCGTGTAATACTGATTCGCCTACATTTGAGCTTTTTGCCTTTTGGTGTGAAGCTCTTTGCTGGTCCTTTTCACACTTCAGCATTTTTTTTTTAATTTTAGATATATAGGTCTAAGCTCCATTTCATAATAATTTTACGAAGCTTTGGTTTGCTCCCACTTTAGTTTCTATTTCGTTATTTACTGCCTTTTTCCGCCATTTACCACCGTCTAAAAGTAAAACGCCACGTTACCCGCTGTGGTTAACCTGGCAAAGAGTTTGAGTTTGAGTTTTTATTGAGCCGAAAGGGCCTTCAAGCCATACGCTCACAATACAATCTAACTTAGTACTACTACTGCTTAAACATTATCACACAAGGTCTCTGTCATCTGGCAAAGAGCGTGCCACCGCCAATAATGCTTACATTGTTTATATTTACTGCAGACTACCTTTCCTAAATTTAAAATATTAACAATAAAGCATTCGATTTGATTTGATTTGATTTGATTTGATTTGATTTGATTTGTAGAGAGAAAAACAGCCAAGTACACCATGACCTCTCTCTAATCTTAACCTACAACTAAAACTAAAACTATTCCGGCTTTGCAAGACAATCCATCAGCAGTAACGACAGTACTTCACAATAATCAAAAGATAAGAAAGATCAACAGGCTTCCTATTTGATTTGATTTTTTTTCAAGCCATTCGTTTAGCATACAAACTACTTAATGCCTACTTACAAACTAATCCCTATCCCGCTTTCAATATTGAAGCGCACACCTCTGGCACATACTACATCTGCGAACGCTAATGTTTTAAAAGTTGGAATTATCACAGTTGTAAGTCAGACGGTGTTAGCTTGGTGTGAAGATACCATTTAAATAAATTTAAAGCTTTCAGAACTTTTAGGCCTAATTGTTAGCTGCCGTTTTAATTTCGTAAGCAACAAGGGCAGAGAAATTAGGCCTATTGCATTCGAGGTTAAGCCTATTCATTCTTGGAATACGGGATTGAGAGTTCAGTTCCTATAGAAACGACAGAAATCTTGAAATTGCTGTACGAACCATTTTATTGTTATGTGTTGCGGTAAAACACATTGTTTGCTGTGTTCTTTCCTTTTATGTAAGCCGTTTCGTCACGCAGCGGCGATTTGCGGTTTCACATTTGGGATCCCCGATGATAGTGTAAAAGCCAGTTAGGTCGCCATGTTGGGTGAATTTCTCCGAAGTTCTTTTTCACACGAGACAAATGTGAGTATTTAACAAATCCCTTTGTTTTTTTTCCATTTGCCTACCATCCTCTGGTTAAAATGCGATAAATGAAATGTTATTATTTCGTTGAGTTACTTCGAAAAAGATTGTTTGCTATAAGATAGCAACGATGATTTATTTTGACGGTTTTTTATAAGTTCACTTGATTACCAGTAGCAGACTGCATGCTTCGCAATTACTTAACTATTCAGTATTCCAAATTCACAATTTCTTCGACTTTCTATAATGTGGCAAATTCATAGCAATCATAGCCATTTGATTTGGATTCCACCCAGACGACAAAACTGCAACCAACCAACCAACCGTTTGCAATTCGGTATAAGTTATAGGCTACGCTACGATCCGTCAATAATGAGATGAGACTATAAAGAAGCAATCTGGATGGAACTACAAGGGCCAAGTTATAACAAAATGCAACCATTTTACTAACAGTCCAGAATACTAGAAGCAAACACAGTTGATGTCACTCTTAGAAGGTTATGTTTGCATCTCCCAACTCTTACATTCAGCATCGTCATTGCGGGCACTAAATCACTAGAGGAATGCGTTACTCAGGATCAGCCGATGTAAAAGAAGAAAAACGAGAACAGTTTCCCCACAACTTTCACTACACCCACATTCCGTGAACAGATCATCTGAATTCAACGACCCACAATTTCCACACTCGGCCACACAACTCCTGCCAGTGATTTACTTGCTTTCCTCTCAAATGCCACTTTTTCCCCAGGAACGCGAGCAATCGCCATCGACAAAATGGCTGGTCCGAGGCACGCCATGAATGCCAAAGCCACCAATCCCCACCAGGTGGCGAGGGAGGCGAGGATTTCGCAAAGCTCTCCACTCGGAAGCCGCGCGACCGCCAAGACGAAAGGCGAACGCGGGCTTTGCATGGCGAATCAGGACAGCAGCGCCTCCCTTGCGCGATGTTGGTATAATGCGGCCGCGCCGAGAGACTTAACAAAAAGAGGAGAGGTGGGGGATGATGGGGGTGGAATTGGGCTTAGCAAGATTCGTCATGTGCAAGCGATGTTGCAATGAGATGCGAGTCGATCTTCCAATATTACGTGCAATGACGTCAAAGCCGATAGTCGCTGAATACACAAGCAGATTCAAAAGTAAATATACTTATCAGAAAATAAAAAGAGAATGGCAGTGAACAAAAACGGGGCAATTGATGACGAGAAAAGTAGCAGCTTGGTCTCGCATTGGGGCTTTAAAAGCACGTATGCTACGCGACTAAGTTACCTAAATGAACCCTAAATCTCAAGAGTAAAGAATAGCGTTCATTCTTTGCACGGTAACAATGAAAAAGGGCACTCTTTCAGCAAGGTGAAGCTTATTGTCGATTATAATCAGTAAGAAACGAAATATTACGTAATTATTTTATTATCTGTTTTAAACGTGGAGTATTCGTCATGTCAGCAAAAATGGGCCTATTAGTTTAAGAGAGGGTGGAGCTATAGCTTACACTAGGCAAGTATAACTACACTAGCTGGACCCCGGAATAACATATGCCGGTCTAGCCGGTTCCCGCTTACCTGAGCGAAATACTGTAGTGTGCAGTCTGGAATGAAAAGGGCGCCGACTGCCCCCCCCCCCCTCCCCGCCGTCCCAGATTCTCTTATTGCTCCCCCTCCTTTTGAACCCGTGCTGATTTGTCTTCTTATGGAAGTAAATGTCTTTTTCAATGGAGGACGCTCAATTGCCCGTTCTTTTCTTTTCTTTTCTTTATTGAGCCTAAGAAGCCTGTACGCTATTCGCTCACATTAAACTGCTACTTACGCTATAACACAGACCCCCGCTACAATGCCAGAGAGCAATAAACCCAACAACGATCATGCATGCAGTGATTGTTACTCAACCAACTTTGAAACTCTACAAGTTAGTCGGCTCTAAGAGCAAGCACTATTAAAGCAATATTTCGTTTGTTACTGAGAGTTACGACATATTGTTACAGACATTGTGGGTCCCTCGCCCTCTTTCTTTATAGTGCATAATGATGATGAATTTGCTTGCCAATCTAAGCGTATTATATAGTATATATTTACTACTAGCCTATATATACCAGCTGGACCCGTGTTCCGGTGTATTGTCGTCTTAGGAAAGTAACTGGCGCTGTCAATTTCTTCCCCTCCCCCACCCCCACCCGTACACCACCTCTACCCCCTTCCGTGCCCACGAACACCCCCGACACCCCACTGCAACCCCTCCTAGACTCCCCCAGTGTGAGGTCTGTATCTCCCCGGCACCCCAGATGTTTAGTGCTTGGTTTTAATATATCCCCCCCCCCCCCCACATACACCTTCCCGCACTCAAGAAGCAGGCGATAACGTATACAGGGTGTCCCAAAAGTCCCAGAACACCCTTGGGGGGGGGGGGGAGGCAGTGGCCCCAACTCAGAAATTTTCAATGGAATGGGAGGGGGGTAAAAGGTCTTCATTAGGCGAGTAAAGCGTCGCAACGATGCTTCGATACAATGAGCCCATCCAAAATAACAGCCGGT